>QLOD02000029.1:21473573-21505667 GCA_003260245.2 Sideroxylon spinosum | reverse complement strand
CACATTAATTTTATTTAAAATATTTGAGTAAATATTTTAAATATGATGAAATAAAATAAATATAATAGAAATTACTAAAATTAATTTTATAAAAACTGAAAAAGTCCCAAGGGTGAAACAATCATTTCTACTTAAATTCAAATTAGGCCAAATTTTTCTTAATGATTAAGGAGCACGTTAATAAATAATTTTTAGTCCTTTGGGATGGTTAAAATATAAATTTGGCTCAAAAACGAGTCTTGGAGCAAAATAGTTATTTGAGTATGAATTTAGATCGATTCGAAATTGTTTAACTATCAAGAAATATGTTAATGATATTTTTTTAACCTTCTGAGCAGCATAGAATGTGAATTTAGACAAAAACTAAGGTGAAATTGTCATTTTATAATTTGAGTTCGGATTAAGATGAATTTTTTTTAGTTATAAAAAAAATATATTGATAAATATTTTTTAACCTTTTGGGAAGCTCAAAATATAAATTTGAGCAAAAAAACAAACATAGGGGTAACATGGTCATTTTACAACCCGAGCTTAGATTGGATCAAAATTCGTTTAATAAGTGATGTGAAGGATTATTTTATTAGCCTTTTGGATTGGACCAATTTTTTTTTTTTTTTTTAATTTTTGGATTGAATCTCGATTGTAATGAAATTCATCATTTAAATTATGGAATTTTTTGCCCTTTTACGTGAGAATAGTAATTCATGAGGAATATTATTTCAACTTAATTATTTGATACCAAATAAGAGAATTTGTTGAAGTAAAAATGGATTCCATTTTATCGATTCTTACGTACTAAACATAATCGTAGTGTATGCTCAATTCTAACAAGCATAATGGGTACACCCTATATGGATTAAAGAGAAGAAACCGAAAATAAAAATTCACGAAGATTTCTTTCCATCATCTCCCATTTGGCTTTTGATTGTCGGAATATATATATGAATCAAATGCAATTTATTTTTTTTCTATATTTTCATTTTCCTAGCTTTTTCTCTCGAAACCAAAGATGGGATTAGAAAGCATGAATTGCTTGGCTCACATTGCTTGTTTAGAACAGAGAATTTTCATGGGACATCTTGATGGCTGTGTTGTTTCGTAAGAGACTCTATTTTGCAGCTACACGTACGTTTTTTTCTATATGCTCTCATGTTTCACAACTTGACAGCCATATTAGACCTTGACTCTGATATAATTTCACACTGAATAAGGTATGATAGGTGATGATTTCATAACTGTCAAATAATGGTTATCTAACGAATAAGATATTAATTGTTTTGTTTATTTTAAAAAATTAACAATTGCGTGTTTACAGCTGTGTAATTTACTCAAAGAGACCAATTATGATTTCCATCATATACTTGGACTGTTTTTGTTTACTTAGGCTTTTCTTACTTCTCAAGATCTAATTTTGTGGCCTATAGTTTTATGGGGGTTATGGATGACTCTATATGAAATGCGAGTCATAATTTGGCAGACAACCGAGGCGGCTCTACTTCTTTTCAAGTCTTATGGCCTGTTTTCACAAAAAGAAAATTAAGCATCTATTTTGTGGTGCGGTGTTTCCAAAGTCATCCTGCGACCTGGAGCAATCATTCTGCACAACTTGTGTTTGATAAACCTTTTATGGTTTTATCCAACGTCTCAAAGTGGCGTGCTAGCATCATCTTGTAAATTTGCTAAGAGTGGCGTACTAGCGTCATCTTGTAATTTTGCCACAAGCCTCCGCGAAGTGCGTTATTCCAGTTATCTGGATTTTGCAACCTTTCGAATTTGTTCTGAAGCCAACACAATTTGTTCTGTATTCAAAGTCTAACGTCTTAACCTATATATAAGTTTACAAAAACTAGAACTCTACTTCGACTGTGGAATTTTCAATTTTTTTTTTGTAAGACCAAAACATCCATATTATTAAAGACTAATATAACCCGTGTCTATGACAATCATAAAATTAGCTACATGATCAAAACTTTGAACAAAAAGTTCAAATCAAAAAAACTATAGTAATCATGGGTTTTATTTTTTTCTCCAAAACTTTGGTCCATTTATCTTTCAAATTGATTTTTGATAAGTATCGCAAAATAAAGCACAAATTATAATAGTTTAATTTGGAAGGCTCAACTTTCTAAAAATCATAATTGGACAGAATTTAAGTTACCAATCTTGGCTTGTCTATGATCTTAGAATGAGCTCCTTTGGAACTTATTCTTTTCTCTACCGATGGCGGATGAAGAAGAATGTTGGCGATCAATGTGGGTAGATTCAAGGGCTTCCCGGCCTCCAAAAGAGAAAGAATTTCTCAATAATATTTTTTCATATTATTTCCATAATTACAACTAGCATTTATAGTAGCACAGTGTAACTGAATTGTAACTGAGGTTAACCATTACTATATTTAAACCTAACTGTGGTACTTAACCCACTAACAGATTAAGTACCACCGAATTGGTTTGAGTTAACACAACTAGCCCTATCAAGAAGAGTCAACTGCTTTAAGGACGGCCCATTTGGTAAAGGCCACTCCCTCAACCTGTACTACCCAAAATAATCCCTATAACCCACTTTACATCAGCTTAATGTCCACTAGCACTCTCCTCATCTGTTTACTTTAACCCAGCCCTCCTACCCGACTTTACATATACTCCTTATGTTATTATCAAGAAGCTTCTAGATCTATGACTCAATAGCTTTACATTTATTTCCCACCTACCCTCACTACCTATTCATTTCATCCTATCCATCAGAACTAAGGGTACTTGTATAGCTAAGATTCGAGATTTCATCTTCCATCTAAGCCGTCCATTTGAGTAAATCAGTGGTTGATTTAAGGGTGTTGAGCTGACCCTTCCACTGTTTGTTTGTATCAAACTCCTTAAAGCTTTTAATGTTTTCAATAGTTATTTCTCCTTTCCTGATTTCATCATTTTCTCCACTTTCGAATATTATGTTTACATCTCACTTCTCTATAAGCTTTAGTTCTTGCCATTTTTCTTTATTTGTAACATGGGTTTTGTTACAACCACCTCCACCTCAACATGGAACTTGTCGTCAAGGTTAAAGCATGGGTACTAAGATCGGAAACGATAGAGACTCTTCCAAGTCACATCGGCTATATCTTGTCCTCGCCACTATACTAAAAGGTGACCGTATGCCTTCCTCGTTGATGGATTCGTGAATCTAAGAACCTCAATGGTTCTGCTAAGAGCTCTTTATTAGCATCTATAGCTAGTAAGTGAGGTATGGCTTTATCTTCTTCTCCAATTCTTGCTTTGAGTTATAAAACGTGAAATACCAGGTGGATCTGGGATGATTCTAGTAATTTTAGTTTGTATGCCACGTTGCCTACCTTCTATATTATCTAAAAGGGCCCAAAAAACTTAGGAGAGAGTTTATCGTTAATAATGGCACCAAATAGTACATTGTTTGAATGGTTGTAGTTCCACACAAACCCATTCCCTGATTGCAAATATTTTGTTGGTTCTTTGTTTTTCTGCTTGCTGTTTCATATATTAGTGGGCTCAAGTCAAATCATGTTTTAACAACTAAAATTTCTTTTGACGAGTCTGTAACAAATCATTTTTACTATTGATATTTATGCCAACCCTTCAATATAATACGTGAGTTTAAGGGGTTTGACCTTGTATATGGCCTCAAAAATTGGTCGTTTGAATTATTGTGTGATAGCTCTGCCAAATAAAGCCATTGGGACCATAACTTGGGGGAACCTGAAATAAAGCACCTCAAATAAGGTTATAAGCTTTTATTAGTGACCCCTAGCTATCTATCCATTTGGGGGTGAAACAGGTGCTAAGATGTAAAGAAGATCCCAACAATCTGAACAACTCTTTCCAATACAAGCTTGTAAAAGTAGCATCCGCTGGGAACGTGGAAAACCTCAAGATCACAGCTATAGTGTATATAATTAATACAAAAATGTTTTACCATTCTATACTACGAGAACAAGATCATACCTTCGAGACCTCTCTGGTATGATCTCGACAGATCCAATAGACAAAGCTTTTGTTGACTTCGATTCGACTGCTCGACTTCAGCCTTCAGCCTTCAGCCTTCAGCCGTATTCCCGAAAATATATTCCTTCTCTCTCATAAGATGGTAGGATCTCTCAGTAGTCTCTCTAGGGTTTTTTGGTTTCTACTTATAAAATGTTAACTCTAACTGCCACAAGAGAGGGTATTTTATAGGGCTACAACAGGGACCAATAGGCAAATAAGAGAAGGACTTCCTATGTAATTAAATCTTCTAATCCTACTCGGGTTAGGATTTAATTACATAAATTATAATTCGTTCTACTAAATAATTATAATTGCACTCCTAATCTTATTTGAAATTGTATTTTCGAGCCTTTAATATTAAATACTTATTATCCTCCACGTTTAGATTACAGATATCCACCAATTAAATTTTATTACTAATAATCTAATTTAATTGACTTTTTATTATCTTTGAGACCTTTCCACTTAACTTATTTGATGCATTGGATTCAAAATCCACTTGCAAGATTCGATACATTCAAAACTTGTAAGCTTCCTCAAGGGGATATCATCAATCCAAATTATCAAGACGTGGATTCTTTCAACTATTAATATACATCATATATATAATGTTATTGCCCAACCCACTGAGTTTGTTGACTCATATAGAGTCTCACTCTTTGTGTAGTCAAAGCAACAATCACCATATACACGTGTCTAAAAATAGAATTCGGATTAAGAGTATAAATAATCATAATAATCATGAGGTTTAAATTATTTTATAAAGTCAATATAAAATAATTAACTCGAGTGGGTCCAGTTCAATACACACAAAGTGTACTAGTACAAAAAGTTAGAATTAAACCATCCCCTGTAGTCAAGACAAACCTACTAAAATTCTATGCTATAGTTCTACTGATGGTGTGTCCAATTCCATCTAAAACTGTGAACGATAAACTTGTATTCCAAAAGAACCTATGATCTAGTCTTCTATGTGTAAGCCATACTTTACACACTATATCAAATACTCTTTGTGAATACTAGACACATGCACAAATATAGTAAATGGCATTTATTGCTCAAAAGAAATTCTCATTAAAATACAAAAACATAACATAAAGTATTCTTTTTAGTCGATATATCTATCAACATCTCTATTTGAAACTATGGTAGTGGGAACACCATGAAGTTTGAACACATTCTGCATGAAAATTAGAGCCAATTGAGGGCCAATGTAAGGGTGAAGTAGAGGAATAAAGTGAGCGAACTTTGTATGCCTATCAACAATAACCCATATCAGTGAAAATCTATTAGAGTTTGGTAGTCCCTCAATGAAATTCACTGAAATGACAATCCATGAACTTTTAGGATAGGAAGAGGTTGTAGCAGACCTGTTAGTAATATGTTATCTATTCTACAATTTTGGAACACTAAGCATTGCTTTACCCACTGCTTGATGTCATTCTTCCTCTTTAGCCAGTAAAAATCTTATTGAGCTCTTATAAGTGTCTTTTGAATACCACCATGCCCTGTAACTACATCATCATGAATAAACTTCAGCATTTGCTGTCTTAGAGCATGTACTTCTAGAATATACACTTTGTTTTTATATAATAACACTCATTACTAGATTGAATACTTTTGAGCTGGTAAGACTTTTTGCTATCTTTGCTAAACAATAATTTTAATTTTATTATCCTGTTCATATGCTATTTTCTAGGGAAGAATTGAATTATATGTTCTCTAGCAGAATCTGTAGAGAGAATGTAAAAGAAGTATTGAAAATGATGAAGAATGGAAAGTGATTGGGCCAGATGGTATCCCTATTGAGGTTTGGAGGTGCATCGGGGAGGATGGCATAAGTTGGTTGACAAAACTTTTTAATGTAATGCTAAACAGCAAGAAGATACCTGATGCACAAGGGAAAAGTATCCTTATACCCATGTATAAGAACAAAGAAGATATTTAGAACTATGCGAACTACTGTGGGATTAAATTGATGAGCCATAAAATGAAATGATAGGATAGAATTATTAAGAGAAGACTAAGAAAGACAACAAACGTTTCACAGAATTGATTTGGTTTCGTGCCTGGAAGAACAACCATGGAGGCTATCTTTATCTTGAAGAGGTTAACTGAACAGTATAAAGAAGGTTAAAAAGATTGATATATGGTGTTCATTGATTTGGAGAAAGCCTATGACTGGATTTCTAGGGAGATTCTATGAAAAGTATCGGAAAAGAAAGAAGTGGTGATAATGGACATGTATGATAGAGTCGTGACGTCTATACGGATGACTGACAGAGTGATTAAAGAATTTCTTATCACGATTGGCCTACACCAAGGTTCAACATTAAGCCCATACTTGTTTGCCCTAGTTATGGATGAGATTATAAGATATATTCAGGACGAGGTGCCGTGGTATATGCTATTTGCAGATGACATTGTTTTAGTAGATGAGACAAGAGAATGAGTGAATACTAAGCTAGAATTATGACGGGAAACATTATAGACAAAAGAGTTTAGGCTAAGTCGATCCAAAATGGAATATATAGAATGCAAGTTTAGTCAAAGTAGGATAACTGGTGGCATAGAAATAAGTTTGGGCACAAAAAAGATTGTAAAGAAAGAAAAATTTAGGTATCTTGGATCTATGGTGCAACAAGATGGAGGGATTGATACTAGTATAAGTCATAGGATTCAGGTTGGGTCGACCAAATGTAAGAGTGCTTTGGGGTTCTTGTGTGATCGAAAAGTCCTCGTTAAGGTGAAAGGAAGGTATTATAAAGTGGTTGTAAGACCAGTATTATTATATGCATCAGAGCGTTGGGCAGTGAAGCATAATAATGTTCAGAAGATAGCAATTGCAGATATGAGAATACTAAGATGGATGTGTGGGATCATAAGGGGAGATAGGATTAGGAACGAGGAGATTAAGGGCAAAGTAGGAATAACATCGATTGAAGATAAAATGAGAGAAAATCGTTTAAGATGGTTCGACCATGTTAGAAGGCGTCCAATGGAGGCATCAGTTAAATGGTGTAAAAGCATGGAGATTATCAGAGGAAAGGGATAGGGAGACCTAAGAACAGTTAGAAAGAAACTATTAACATGAGCTTGCCTACATGGATCTAATGGAAGACATAGCTCTAAATAAATTTGATTGGCATCGTCAAATCCATATAGCTGACCTCACCTAGTAGGAAAAGGCTTGGTTTAGTTTGTTTCATATGCTCCCTTCGCTTCTTCAAATAAATTAGGAACGCGGCCTGCAACAGAAATAGGACAACATATTGGAAAAGACATATAAACAGCATCTTCATGTAGTCTGGGTAGAGCAATTGCCATTTTGGTCTTTTTTAAGGCTTGGCTAAAGAAAGCAATTGGTCTTTTTTCCTGCATCAATACTGTTCCCACCCCTGAACTTGAGGTGTCACATTCAATGTAAACACCTTAGAAAAATTAGGCAAAGTTAAAACTGGTGGACTAATTACTACATGTTTAAGGTCTTGAAATGCATTTTCAGCTAGTTGATTCCACTTGAATGGCTTGGCCATACCCCAATACCCTTTTATGAATCTTCTATAACAACTTGTTAAACCCAAGAATCCTCAAGGATTTGGAGTTCCTTGAGCCAAGCCACTTAATCACAGCTTCAATTTTCTTGGGATCAACTTTCACACCTTGCCCTGAGATCAAATGTCCCAAATAATCAACCTCCAAGTAGCTAAATCTACACTTAGACTCTTTAGCAAACAATTGATGCTTTTCCGACAACTACAATGTTAACTCTAAGTGTTTAAGGTGCTCATCTATAGTTTTAATATACACTAAAATATCATCAAAAAACACCATTATGAATTTTCTAAAATATGGCCTAAAAACTTCATTCATTAAGTGTTGAAATATGGCTGGTGCATTAGTAAGCCCGAATGGCATTTCTAAAAACTCATAATGACGTGAGTGGGTTCAAAAACTAGTCTTAGGTATATTTTGAGGCCTTATCCTGATTTGGTGATAACCAGATCATAAATCAAGTTTAGAAACAATTGTAGCACCATTCAATTCATCTAACAATTCATCATTCACTAGTATAAGGTATTTGTCTTTAATAATAGCTTGATTTAAAGCGCTATAATCAACACATATCCTTCATGTACCATCAGCCTTCCTAACTAGGATAACCGGAGAGTAAAATGGGGATTGGCTAGGTTGAATTAACCTTGAATTAAGGAGATATTTCACTATTTTTTTCTATTTCCTTTTAATGGAAGTGGAGATATCTGTAAGGTCTTATGGAGACTAGTTATGTTCCCTTCTGTAGCACAATCTGATGCTCATAACCTTTGACTGGTGGAAGCCTCTTTGGTTCTTGAAAAAGTTGCTTAAATTTGGTTAATATTGCTTGAATCTTTAGGATTGCTTCTTCTAACTATTGTGGCTATTTTTTTCCTAATTAATCTACACTGGGATAATTGCAAAATAATATCCTTAAGTGTTGCCCCTTTTAACTATTGAAACTCTACATTTTCAATAAGTTGATCATTTTCTTATAACCCCTAAATTCTTATCTTTTCTTTTTCTTTCAAAATATTTACGATAAAAGTTGAGAAATCAAAGGTAACTAGCCTCAGTGGTTCTAACCACTGCACTCTTGACACTATTCAACAACCAACTAAATAAAGTAATAAGAATTCAACAAAATATTTATTCCCTTGTGCACTAAGCTTCACCTGACTGCATTTTCCCTTGAAAGAATTTCACTATTACTTACCTTTATAGCCATTAATGTTCCCTTTTTAACTTGTACTTAACAACACTTGGCTATTTTAGGGATCCATGAAGTTTTGCATATTACCAGAATTCAAAACTGTCCATTGTTTCTCTTTAATATACCCAACCAGCCTTAAGGTTCTAGGCTGAGGATTCCTTACTTTAGCATGGAGGGTAATCTCAAGCTCAGGAAAAAGAGGCTCATTATCTATTGCTTTTTTAGTTTCTGTCACTATTAATCTTTCCTATAAAACACTGACTCCAATATAAACAACTTAGGATTTTTGTTACCATAATTCCTATCCATTTTTCATCACAGTTAAAGCATAACCTCTTTTTTTTTTTCTTTCTTCAACTTCAGTAGGGCAAAGCTCTATATAAGGAGCTTATTAACAACATTGGTATTGCTGTTTTTATGAATATGGTCACTATTGTGAGAGTCTATAGTTAAAGGGGATCTCTATGCAAAGCACTTATTAAAATTTGTCCCAATATTATTTTTCTTACTAAAATTGGCAGAGAAATCGATTCCAACTCTGCTCTACTATTTCTTGAAAGTAGTAATACTCTTTTTGTATAGCCTAACTAGTCCAAAGGCCTTTGTCAGGCAATCGTAATCAAACGTATGTGTTGAAAATATGATTTCCTTTTTTAACCCAGCTAAGAAAATTTTGAGTTTATGGCTTCACTTAATCTCTTCACTCGATTAGAAATATTTTCAAATCCGGTTTTGAAATCTTCAACTGTGGAGGTTTGTTTCAATCAAATTAATTGATCCATAGGATCTTCATATGCATTCTCCCCAAACCTAACTTTTATAGCATTAAAAAAACTCCCCTCAATTCATCCCTATAACAGCATTCAGTAAATCTTGGAACTAAATTAAGGATTTACCTTCCATATACATTGAAGCCATCTCCAATTTTTTATCTTAAGGAATTCTAGAATGCTTAAAGAATTGATTGTCCTTGTATAGCCATTCTGATGGATTATACCTAGAAAATAGTAGAAATTTTATTCTCATAGACTTAATCTGGATTCCACTGATTCCACTGGTTCCCCTCGATTGAGTTTGAACTTTTGGAATAGATTGAGCACCATTTTCCTTTTGATTGTGGGAGGACATTGCACCATTTTCACCTTGATTCTTCTAAATTGCTACAACATTGGATTTTATTCAGTGAAATGTTTCCTTCAACTTTTATAACCTCTATTGACTGTATATATCATCTCCATTAATTATCTGATTGGTACTTGATTCTCCTGATCTTGCTAGTTATGCTATGATGTAGATCTTTTCTCCATAATGGTCGGATCTAACTTCTCTGATAGCAATTAGAATGAGCTCCATTAGAGCTTATTCTTTTCTCTAATTTTGGTACAAGAAGATGAATATTGGTGATCAATATAGGAACGATTCGAGGGCTTCTTGGCCTCCAAAAGAGAGAATTTCTCAATAATTTTTTTCATATTATTTCTATATTTATAGAAGTACGGTGTAACTGAATTGTAACAGAGGTTAACCATTACTTTGGTTAAATCTAACTATGGTACTTAACCAACTAACAGATTAACTACCACTGAATTGGTTTGCGTTAATACAACTAGCCCTAAAATGAAGAGTCAATTGCTATAAGGATAGTCCATTTGGTAAAAGAGCACTCTCAAAAGCCCATACTACCCAAAATAATCCCTATAGCCCACTTTACTTCAGCCTAATATCCACTAACACCATCTAGATCCATTTATTTTAACCTAACCCTCCTACCGGGTCAGGAGGGTATCACTATCAAGAAGCTTCCAGAGCTATGACTCAATAGCTTTACATTTATTTCCTACCTACCCCTACTACCTATTCATTTCATCCCATCTATCGGAGCTAAGGGTACTTGTATGGCTGAAATTCAAGCAATCCCATCTGGGCTGTCCATTTGGGCAAATCAGTGGCTGATCAGAGGGGATTGAGCTAACCCATCATTCCTCTGCTTGTTTGTATTAAACTCTTCAAAGATTTTAATGTCTTTAATGGTTATTTCTCTTTTCCCTATTTCATTATTTTCTCCATTTTCCACTGTTATGCTTATATATCTCTTCTGTGTAAGCTTTAGTTTTTGCCTTTTTTCTTTATTTGTAACATGGGTTTCATTATATATCCTCATCCTTAAAATATATCTCATTTTTCTTTACTAACACCTTTTCATCCTTATCTTTAATGTATTTAACTTGGTTTAAGTCTTTCGTCTTCCTATCTCTAGCTTTAGCAAGCTTGAATATCTCTCTTTCATCTTCCTTAGTGTCGAGTCGCCTATATAACTCCTCATATGCCTTTGCTTTAGCCTCACTAACGGCCTTTTTGGGTTCTCTTTTTGCTTTTTTATACCTTTCCAAGTTTGATTCATTTCGATACTTTTGCCAAGATTTAAAATGCTCTCTTTTAACTCTTATCTTATCTTCGATAGCCTCGCTCCACCACCTTGCCTCTTTCTATGCCGAAGCACACTTTTTGGATTCATCTAAGATTTTTTTCCCTACTCTTTTAATACACTCTGCTACCTTATCCTACATATTATTTGCATTCTCGTTTACCCCCCCAGACATCATCCTCTAATACTCGTTCCCTTAATGCTAATTGCTTATCACCTTTAAAGTTATACTATTTAGTCCTTGAGCATCTATACAACTTCTTTTTTCTAGTCCACCTTTGGAGCTGCACATCTATGATCAACAACCTATGTTGGAAAGTTAAACTCTTCCCTGGTATAACCTTGCAATCTTTACAAGCTAAGCGGTTTTCTTTCCTAGTTAAAAAATAAAAAGTCAATTTGTCATTGAGGAGCCACTCTTATAAGTAACCAAATGTTCCTTTCTTTTCTTAAAAAAGGTGCTCGTCACCATCAGATCATAAGCCACTGCAAACTCAAAAATATCCTTCTCTTTTTCATTTCTATTACTGTATCCATATCCCCCATGTACTCTTATGTATCCATCTACGTCATGTTCTACATGACTGTTCAAATCTCCTCCCATGAAAACCCTATCTCCTTGGGGTATATTTAGTAGCACTCCGTCCAAGTTTTCCCATTACTTCTCATCATGTTCATCTCCTAAGCCCACCTTGGGGGCATAAGCACTACTTACATTCACTATGTCTTCTTCTAACACTAATTTAATCATAATAATCCCATCTCCACAGCATTTTACATAACTATATCTTCCTTTAGATCCTTGCTTACCACTATACCGACCCCATTCCTCGATCTATTAAGTCCCCGTATACCATACCTTATACCCAGTCCTCTTAATCTCTTTAGCTTTTTGTCTTACCCACCTTATCTCTTATGAGCAAGCAATTGTGATACTTCTCATTTCCATTGTATCCACCACTTTCATGAGTTTTCCAATTAGGCTCCCAATGTTCCAAGTACCTAATCTTAACCTCCTATTTTGGACTAGCTTCCTTACCCCCTCATCCGTCCATAAAAGTGTGAGAACCCTTGCCTATTTAACACTATACCTGGGTACCGATGCAGCAGTCTTTACTCATATCACTATACTCGGATCATACAGCGCATCGCTAAGCAGGGGATGCCCCCATAAAATTTCATTAGGTCTCAAATCCATTGAAAAAATTCGACTAAGTATTGTGTTGGCTATCAGCTGTCTAACGCGCAACCCTTCTCCTTTATCCAGGCTTGGGACCGGCTATATCAAGGATACCCTAACATAGGCGGAATTAGCCACAAATGAAAAAGAAATTGTTTTCATATCCCCTTTATGTAGGCAGTTTTGCTTTGCCCTTTACACCCAATAGCTTTCATGTGTGATCAGTAGCTCCTCAAGTTTCCTTGGCTCATTTAGCTAACTTTCTACATTATTTACTCCTCTGCTACTTTCTTCTACCTCCCTTTACCAATTTTAACGACAACCTTCTACTCTTCTATAACTTGCTATAATTTCTTCGGGTAATGTGATTCTAGTTCTTAAGATGCCTCAACAATATTTTTTGTGTCTGCGTAGTTCAAACTGGAAAGATCCGCTTATTCTTAAATTCCATACCCATTTTATGATAATACCAATTTTCGTGTTTGCCAGCCAAAAAGACTTAAATCTCCTCATACCTCCCTTTCCCTCTGTGGCTTTAATAGTGGATAAAAGTAGAACCATGGTTTGAGCAATTGATGGGTAAATTTCATACTTTAGCATTGGGATTCAACTCCATCCATTCGTTTGTACTAAACACCTTATCTAACTTTTCCTTTACTAAATCTCTTCCTGTTCGTTTATTAAACCCAGTATATTTTAAACCATTGGCTTGCAATTCAACCAACCCATCGTTATCAATAAATCTTTTAAATCTTTCATTATCATCTAAACTATTCTGCCCTACCTCATTTTATCATCCTCTGATAACACCTAATTAAAATCCCCTATACACACCCAAAAATGCCCTAATCGGTTAAAAATATCCAATAATTCATTCTATGTCTCCTATTTCTTAACTAAAATTGGATTACCATAAACAAGAAATAAGTACCAAACATTACCACATTCATACACAACATATATACATCAAAATAAACCTTTCGACCATGGATTTTCCAATTATAATTAAAATCCCTAACAATTTATCCTTTTGGCAATTCCATGTCAAAACATTCAAAAAACAAAATTACACTTTTTAAATTATAACTCAATAATACAAGTGTGATATATGGGCCTCAAAATCACTACAATAACGATTAAACATGTGCATAACTAAAAATCAAACCCGTAGCACTATACACTTAACCAAATAAATCAAGGAATCATGCAGAATAAATAGAACGAAGAAACTAAGAACATTCTCATCACAATCAACCACTAACAGAATACGAGCATAAAGAAAAGGAATATACATCATCCACATGAACAACTCCCCCCTCTTTTTAATATCAATTGATAAGTATGCTACTCGCACTTTACCCACACCTAAAAACACTTAAATGAAATAAAAAATATGAAAAAGGGATTTATAATATAGATCAATTCATTCCAAGTTCTGTTAACGCACACACGCGAAAGAAAAATGAAGTAAATTAATTACGGGGTAATTGCATTTTTACCCTCTGTATTCAAAATGAAAACACCCTCTGAATTTTAAAAATCTACCTTTGTATCCCTGGTGCTTCAGGCTTAAGTGAAGTTATAAACGATGTTAAATTTTTAAGTGAAAAAAAAAATTACCCATTAAAAAATAAAAAGAATTAGGGGCTATAAGTGTAGGTATGTAAAATATAAAAGGTATAGATGTAATTTTCAAGCTTACGGTCAAAGCTGTTATGTTTGAAGAATTTTTTTACGTTTTTATTTTAATCCAAAGTATAAGGGATACAAAGGTAAGCTTTTAAAATTGAGGGGTGTAAGTGATTTTTACTAGTATAGGGTGCAAAAGGCAATTACCCTATATAAGTAGCAATTGATGAGAATTTAACAAGTTACTCAACTATTTATGTCATGATTTGTTCACAGGAGTGATACATACGATCAAATGATAGTGATGTGTGTGAATTAAAGAATAACTAGTGCATCATGACTAATATTTTACACCTACACAAAAGAAGTTTAATTGAATGCTCTTAATGGACCAAGAATTGATATTGAGAGTAAATATTAAATTTCAACACTTTTCAACTATTTCTCCCAATTCACAATTTTCAACAATTCTCCATTTGTTTTTTTTTTTGTTTTTTTCATTTTTATTTTGCACCAAGTTATTTGGCTTGGTGGCTTTCACACACTTATGTATATATATCCTATTTCCTATATTATTACTACCCAAAGGGTGGTTATTTTGATAACCGATATGTCAATGGGATGGTTTTACTACATTCTACTGATAGCTCTTTCCAAGCAAGTCTACTTGAAAGATATCGACAACCAACCATTGGTCCAAAAAATAAAATAAGATAAACTTAATTATGAAAGCTGAACATTCTATATGCTAAATTTTACTTCATACAAATACAATGGCACATCATAACCATGATAAAGAACACAACTAAAAACAAATTTTAAGTTAATCTAGAAATACAAAACTTTGGCAATTATATAAATCAAGAATTTGCATCCAAGTTGTTTGAAGTGTATATGGACTAATAGATGCTACAAGAACATCACCAAAATAACATCTAATTTTAATTTTTTGTTAAAGAAATATGGTAAAGTGAGAAGAGCACTCAATTTAAGGAATAGATACCTAAGGATGATTTGGGAAATTCAAGCCTATGATATTCTAATGGAATTAAAGATAACAACTAATTTAAACAACTAAAGACTAAAAGCAATAAAACAAATCCTTTTATATTTTTCAAAATAAACTTATTAAAAAAAATCTATAACACCTCATAAGCTAGGATAACAGTACAACAATGATGTAACATCTAGTCTATAGACAAATATGTCTCTGCTTATCAAAGGTGTGGGTAAAATGCAAGTCACTTTTCCTAATCCAAACAGTCCTTATTTTTGTGTTTAGGTCCAATAGGTTTTGAAAATATTTTTAGATTATTTTTCCTCATTGGCCTATAATTCTAAGGTTTAATGTTATAAAAAAAATAGAAGAAAAAAAAAATATGCGACCTCAATGAATTGTTTTGACACTTGAAAAATTAGTTTTCATAAAATTTCTTGTGTCAATATACGAAAGTGGCAACACATACAACTCAAGACAATTTGGTTGAATATGTCTTATAATATAACAATGATGGCAAGTAGGTACAAGTTTAAAATAGGACTAAGAATGTATACCTTGATACTTACTTTTAGATATTTGATAAAAATTTTGATATTAGCCACTCTTTAATGCTCGGTTTTGGATGGTAGTGGACTGCTTCTTTGAAGTAAAATTCTTATTTTGAGTTTGTCACTTAGGGGGCACCTTTAAAGTCTTCATGTCTCCTTTTTATCCTTTTTGTCAACATATCCAAGTTTTTTTATTTATCACTTGGACTATTTTGAGCTCCTAAAATCTAAGGAAGGTTGTTGAAGGCCATATTCTTCTTGATTGATTTTTGCTTCCTTTAACTCATCTTCCTTGCAGCTAGTTTGGATTTGTATACAATGAGAGTTTCTTCCGAAGAATTTTTGTTCGCTTCAAGCCTTTCAAGCTTTCCTTTAAGCTTTAGATGATCTCTCTCATTTTTCATTTGTTTGGTCCTTGCACTAAGCTTGTCCTTTTTTTTATTCAATTTGTAGCAATCTTCAAAAAGTGTTGCATAGAGTTGTTTAACATCTATCTTTCATTAGTCACATTATATTCACTCTCTAAAGGGCCTTCTAATTCATTTTAATTTTTGTTAAGGATTCACATGAAGAGGTAAAAGAATACTTACCAACAGGTGTACGAGCCATGAATGTTGTAAAATTTTCAAGGTAGTCTTCAAACCATGGAGGACTTGTGCTTGAACCACTTTCTTGTGAAGAATCCATCAAGCAAACCGTAGATCTCATTTTTTAACGTAAAATAAACCCAATCTAATACTAAGTGAAATTCTATTTGTTAGATCATCCAAATAACCCATACAAATAGATAATGGCAAATATAACATAATAAATAAAAAGACACATAATTTAATGAGAAATACCTAAACAAAAAAAAATGAAAAAAAAATGAAAAAGAACAGAAAAACTTTCACTAGATCAGAAATAGGTAACAAAGAAACAACTTCTCAACACACTCGACTCCGTGAACCTATATTGTTGACTTCCTATGTTTGAATCCTTGATGCACCCAATTTGATGCACCCAAACCCTAGTGACACTCTCTTCGAATCCATGAAGACGAATCAAACCCATGGTCACACATGGAATCTATAGCACTCACGATTCATACTCCTTAAAATTACAAACACACACGCATGTGATATATGAACTTCTTCTGGCTAATAACGAAAGAAATCAATGAACAATCAAAACCTCTAGCGCTTAGATGGTGTTCCTCTTTTTTGGAACCCTAGATACGTCCCTGAACAAATAAGGAATGAAAATTTAGACATATCACATTTTAAAAACACAATTTTGGAAGCTAAAACTGTGAATGATCATAGGCGTGGTCTTCCCATGGCCATTCCAAAACTCAGATTGGGCATCCTGTACGGCTTGTGTTCAATAAAACCTCGCTTGATATTATCCATGTCTAAGAGTGGCATTACATTACTGTCCCGTGCTCTTTCACGGTGTATCCCACGAAGTGTATTATTCAGGTTCTCTAGATTTTACAGTCTTCTGAATTTGTTCTAAGGTCACTATAATTTGTTCTATCATGAAACTCTAACGTCTAAGCCTACACTTAAATTTACAAATATCAGAACTCTACTGTGACTACGAATTTGCCAATTTCAATTAAAATCCCTCAAAATAAAAAATAAATAAATTTTTGGTTTGCAAACTAAGCCCGGTAGTGTTTTAATAAGAGAGTTAATAGTGTTTTAATCTGAATAGGTGTCATTATTTATCAAATAAAAGAAAAGAAATCTAAATATGTGTCATTTAATTTTAATGCTTGTTATGGAAAGGATTATTTGAAGGAGACAACTTCACTTGCAAAAAGAGTTATAATTAATTTAGTGAATTTGATCACCCTCCTTCCCCCTAATTACATGGCAAGGGATTTGTGGGTTAGCTGAGGATTTGACATGGTATGAATTTACTGACATCTTAAAATAATATTTAGAAAATACAGGATATAATACGAGGAGGACCCAACAATAAGTAAATATAACTTTTTTTGCATTCATAAAAAATAAGGTATTTTAATATAATATTTTCATAGAAAAGCATTAGAAAATGCACACTTAATTATTAATTTAGAAGAGTAGAGAAAAAAATGATTAACTGTCAAAGATTTTAGTTTAAAAAAGACGAGTCATCGAAGATTTTAGTTTAACATATGCATTCACCCATCTCTCTCTCTCTCTCTCTTCATGTAGCAAATTTTGAATAATTAGTGTCTCCCAAAAAAAAATGCTAGCTAATTGATGAGCATGCATGCAATATTTCATATTTATATACCATTTTAGTGTATTTATTGTATAGGTTATTGCATTTTAAGCTTAGGTTAATCGTAAATATATCATATGTTTCCCATTTTTGTTGTTACATCGTTAATAAGCACAAAAGATTAACACGAGACTAAATGAACATCAAGGCAGCAATAGAATATGAGCTAAGATGTCATTCCCTGGGTTTTCTAACCCGAGTGTTGAATACTAGTTACATGCAATCATATAACCCTGTTCCAATTAGTGTTAAACCACTACTGGAACAAATATAATATAATATAACTAAGATTATAACATAAGTTAAGTCTCAATCTAAACCAAACAATAGTACTCTATACTATACGCAAGGAATAACCCAGCCTAATACAAGCCTAATGAAGTAATAATAATAATTATATACAATTTTCCATTCTATCGAGGACATGAACAAATAATATAAGCCTCACTAACAAGGTTTCAACATGTACAACTACTAGTCAAATGATGAAATAGAAGGATAATATGTGTCCATTAATGAAAATCTCCTCTGATAGGCTTATCTCAATTTTTACAACTATAATTGTAGGGAAGTGAGCACTAATCCATGCGTACCCATTTTACATAATAGTATACCTAACGTGGACATACTACATAACAACACATTGCATATATAAACCAGTTTAATATGTTATCTCATACCCTAACATGCTACTATCGTATGATACAAAACAATTGATAATAATTAGGGCATCATCATGCAGTATTACTAACATTATTATCTTTATTTCATAATCAAGTAGATATCATTATTCACTGTCTAAACAAATCTGACAAGATAGAAAACAACTCATGGTAACTGAACAACTACTTTATCTTTTATATCTTATTCCACAAATCCTAAACTTAAGCTATAATCATGTTACCTAATATATTGTTTGACAATTATTCAAGTTAATACCTCGCCATCTTATATTTCACATACAAATGAGTTGAAGAATTTAATATCAGCTATAAATACAGTAGAATCAGCATCATTCATTTGCCACTTCGACTATACCATTTATAATTTTGTATTTGTCAACTAAGCCCAAAATCACATCTTCATCTCCCAAATCTACATCTTCTCATATCAAGGATATACAAAATAACATACTTTTAAAACAAGAATAATCATATCAATCATACCAAGGTATGGATGATAAATTAATCAATTTTTAACATTACAGCAATATAACATTAAGTATTATTGTGATTTCTAAATTACTATCTTTCATCTTAACATATCAAGAAATGTTCTTTTATTCCACATACGTTATTTCATTTTATCATGTCTTATACTATACACTATATTCAATTAACCATTTCAAATCATAATCATTCAAACTTATTTTATTCATTATATCGACTCAGCTACATAGATCATCATATATCACATGTCATATATAACTTACTAATCTCAAAATATATTATGTAACTCCTTAAATATATGATTACTAGGTTCTGTATTGGAAAACATGATTCTTTGAAACTAGTTTAGAAAATCAATCTTAATTACTTTACAAAATCCATTTTCTATTTTTTTTTAAAAAAAATATACATTTTAAGAGCTACCTGAGAAATCCCAATTTTTGTGCCTGGGGAGTCCAAGTCATGTGCCCAGATAGAATGGTCCATGCGCATGGGGTACAGACATTACATTGCATGCACTCGCTTGAACTCATTCATGTGCAAAAAGTCTTCTACACTAGAATAGTACCAGTCTCTGTAAATTTGATTTCTAAAATTTTAGATTTTCGTTTCCTTGTTTCAAAATGACATCCCTTCAAATTTTCTTTCAACTAGTCTCCAACCTGATATGAACACATCCATGTGATCAATTTAGCTTTCCTTCATATATCAAACATAAGCTAAAGTTACTGTTCGCCTTCTTTCTCATAAAACAATTATATATATCTATATATAAGATAAATTACATCTATCTTCCCTTAACATTTAAGTAATTATACTTAGTACCCACATTATTTAAAATTTACACTTACTTCTCTTACTTTGAAATATTATTAATATTAACTCCTTCTGATAAAATATGTCATTAAAACTTAACATAAAATGTCAAACTAATCAAAATTTTAGGTATTTTTCTCATTTTATCCTCATTCTTTCATTTTGTTAGTTTTCCTTATAAATATCCTCGAAAACAATATTTTTATTTTTTTTTTTTTACGGATTTTTGTAACAAACTTGATGAAAAAGTGAAAGTGGAAAGGGTAAAATGGAAAAAAAAAGTCTAAAATTTTAGTTATTTTAACATTTTCTGCTAAGTTTTAACAGTTAATTTTATTAAGGTGGTCAACGTTAATAACATTTCATAATAAGGGATGTAAGTGTATAAAGTTCGAGACTATATCATGAGAAAATTGGAGTGTTCTCTGATCATAAAAGCCTTAAATACATCTTCACTCGAAATGATTTGAATTTGAGGTAGAAATATGGATGGAGTACACGGAGGATTATAATTTTGAGCTTCTATATCACCCTGAAAAAGTAAATGTAGTTGTTGATGCTCTTAGCCGAAAAACTCATGACACTTTAGCTGGTCTTACTGTGAAAGAATGAGAGATGATGAGAAGCCTTAGTGAGTTCAGTCAGATTTCTAGAAAGTGGAGAGTCACGTTGTTTTGTGTGCTTCAATAGTTCAACCAATTTTTGAGTCATGTCATTGAGGCTCAGGGGTTGATGTTGAATTCGGACAAGCTACTAGGTTCTAAGGAGATGCTAAGATGTTTAGTTGGTGTGAGTAATGAGTTAAGGTGTCTAGGGGAGATTATTTGTGCCAGTTTTAATTTAGGATTTGGTTATGAGGGAGTTTTATCACTCTACATTTGCAATGCATCCCAAGGGTACAAAGATTTACCATGATCTCTACCATCAATTCTTTTGGGCAAGCATGAAAAATGATGTGGTAATATATATGAGTAGGTATCTTACTTGTTAGAAAGTTAAGGCCAAGCATCAAAGGTCGGATAATCTTGTAGAACCTTTGTTAGTGTCAAAATGGAAATGAGAGAACATTATAATTGATTTTTTTTCTGAATTATCGAGATCTTTAAAAAGCCATGACACTATTTGGGTGATATTAGATAGGTTAACGAAGTTGGCTCACTCTTTTTCCAATTCGATTGACTGATTCTATGAATGTACTGGCCGAATTATGTTTCAGAGAAATCATGAGGCTTCGTGAGGCCCCTATATCTATTATCTTGGACGGTGACCCCTAATTTGCTTTTCAATTTTGGTAAAGTCTCTAGGTGGTCATAGGATCAAAGTTGTTGTTTAGTACTACTTTTCATCATTAGATCGATAGACAGTTAGAACATATAATGCAGATTTTGAAGGATATGCTTAGGGCTTATATACTTGACTTCCATAGTAGTTGGGGGAATCACCTTCTTCTGGTTGAGTTTATGTATAATTATAGCTATCAGTCAAATATCGAGATTACACCCTTTAAGACATTTTTTAGTAGGCCATGCAAATCTCCTATATGTTGGGCCGAGGTTGGAGAGAGTGTAATTACTGGGCCTAAGTTTGTTTAAGAGATAAGTGAGAAAGTCAGATTGATTCGATAGAGACTTAGACAGCGCATAGCTGCCAAAAGAGTTATGTAGACAAAAGACGAAGACCCTCAAAGTTTAAGGAATTAGACAATGTGTTCTTGAAGGTCTTATCGTGAAAGGGCCAGTTTCAGTTTGGGCTAGAAAGATGTTGACCTCAAGATATATTCAACCAATTGAGATTTTAGCTAGGGTCGAAGAAGTGGTATTTTGTCTTGCTTTGCTACCACAACTTTCAGGAGTGCATAAGATATTTTTATGTATCCAAGCTCTGGAAGTATAATTCAGACTTTTCACATGTGTTGGACTGGCTTGAGCTTAAGTTAGACTCAAATGTGACTTATAAGGTGAAACCAGTGGAAGTTTAGATTCTCGGGAGCAAATACTCCAAGGAAAAACCATTGTATTGGTCACGGTATTGTGGAAGCACCATGGTGTTGATGAGTCAACTTGGGAACTAGTGTCAGAGATATAAAGTCGACACTCTAATATATTTTCTTAGTCTTTTTCTTTTGTTACCTCCTAAATTTAGAGGATGAAATAGTTTGTAAAGAGAGTCAAATGTAATGACTTAGATTTATTTTAGCATATATTTTTTATTTTATTTGGTGACACTTGGTCATTTAAATTTAATAAATAAGGACTTGATATTTTACTTTTTATTATGGTTGGTAGTTAAATGAATGAGTCTTGAAAATAGTGGGGTGAATTAGAATTTGAAGGCAATTGGCTAACTTTAAGGTATTTTAGTTAAATAACAAAACCCTAAAGGTATTATATATATGTAAACTGTTGTGGACTATACACTTGGAAAAAAAATACCTAAACCGATTTTGCTCGCCTGTGAGAAGAGGTGGCAAATGATCTCTTCCATCACTGATTGATATACAAGTTCATACATATATTCAGCACAAGGCAAGGGACTGAACGTTTTTGTAATACATTTATGTAAATCTATATATAATCTATATTTGCATATATATTAACAGTAGAAGGAGAACTTTCATTGCTGATTTTTTTTTCTTTTCATCGTTTGATATATATATATATATATATATATATATATGTTTATGTATATACATGTAAAACAAATGCAGATGGTACACATATATAGTGGCAGTGAGGGTTTGAAATCTTTATATATTTTTTATTTCTATGTACGTGAACCATTGTGATGCATATATATGTATCTTCATGAATTTATATGGGCATTTATACTTCACCTTTACTTAGTTGATTTAGTAACTTCATTGAATTATGTAGTCAAAGCTTAGATAAATATACAAAAAACATTCAACTATTAAAGATATATATATACTTAATTGAGTATAGTATGTTTGAAATAGAGTAGAGATGTAAGAATTATTTATATTAAATAAATAAATGGTTGGATGTACCTAATTAAGTTGAATATTTTAACTAGTTAAATGGAAAATTTTATTCATTTATTTATTTTCTTATGGTAGAATTATGTGAGTCTTACAAATAATAAATTAAATTGCTCATCACCAAAAATTGATAATTTGTCAAAAAGTTATTTGTTTTATGAAATATCTTGTGGTTATAAGTTGCGAATTGATATATATAATCTTAATAAGTTATTATGGTTCTATAAATATATTTATATTGAACGTGATATTAATACGAGTTGTTTGGATTCAGAGGTATTGAAAATATTGGGTACACATACCTAACGGTTAACCCAAACCCTGTGCCGAGTGATTTTTTTGTCCAGTAGGTCAATGACCTACGATGGGATGCAAATACCTAAAAGTGGCATATATTTTCTTATTCTTAAGCTTAAGAGGCATACACTAAAGGATGATATATTATTTTCCTGTGACTCATGCCAAGGCAGAAGACACTGAAGAATTATGCATTGGTTAGGTTATGTGGTCACAGGCCCATCAGGCAGTACTTAAAACCATTGTGTTTTGTTTCCCTGTATTGATTTGATTATAGCATATGTTATTTCTAGTTAAAATTGATATGTGAACAAAATATACAGTAATTTACTTGATAATGCTTATAATATTTTATTATAATATTATGAGCACATGTGATATTAGTACTCATCCCTTTACAGTTAAAAATGTAGGTAATAATAGTGGTATGAATGGAATGCATGATGAAAACTTAGTCAAGAAACCTAAAAATTTAGAGCTTACATCTGCATTTTAGTTATTAACTAAATTTAGTGACAATTTTATGAACCTCTGTCTGTGAGGGTTTATGCTTATTCTAATTATTATGTAAATTTATTGGTTTTAGTTTGGGTCTGTTAGAGGCATTGGATACAATTATTGGAGTTTTAGTTGTCTAACTATTTGTGGGTCAATTAGGATATCAAAGAATGAGTATGTGTTCGATATCATAATTGACTAATTTGATTCGTTGAAATTAGAAGGGTGATAATAATTTGGGTTAAAGTTGATCATAGTGAAAATTCATGGTATGTTTGAGGACATGGCTAGATCGTATGAGTAAAATAGACAATGAACATTGTGAATGGGAAGAGCATAAAGATTATTCAAAAAGCGTGGTTAAACTAAGAAATGGAAATATAAAGTTAGACATAGGATTTGGTGATTGGATGTGTAAGAGTTGTGTCATATATAGTATGTTGTGTGATGTATAGTATGTGCGTGACGTATAGATACAGGATTTAGGTACGCAGTACCCATGGGTTGAAAATCCCTAAACTTGTGTAGGATTTATCGTCGTACCAATTGGTTAGCACCTTATAATACAACGAGGTTAACATGGTTGATAGTGACCATTGGATATTACATTGGTCCATAAATACAACAAAGCTAATTTGGTTGATCGTGATTAGTAGAATTCGGTCCATAAATACAATGTTGACTCAGTTAATTATGACTTGAGCCGAGGTTTATAAACAAAGACATTTCGATTAATCATTTCCATTAGTTGTTAGCCCCTAAAACATGATGATAGTTTTGGGGCCGAACTCAGTATTTACAGGATAATATATGTGCATCTATGGTAGTCTATTATCTTGGTTGTGTGATTAAGGGATAATAAAGTTGTGTACATAAAAATGTGTGTGTGTGTGTATGTGGGTATGCGGGTGTGTATGAGGATATTGATAAATATGTTTAAAATGAACAAAAAAATAACAAATAAAACATGGATAAGATAAGCAAAAAGGATAGTGATAATAGATCATACGATAACATAGTCAGGAACTTTGTTATATGGCTATTAAAATGTGGGCACTAGCATTATAAGGGAAAAAAAATACGATTGATAAGTCTAGTAACTGATAATATGGTTATCCTAATTTAGTTTGATTATCTATAATAAATGTGTAGGATGTATAAATGATAATGAATTGAGAATAATGTTGAATGAGTTGTTTGTTTAATATGTAGAAATGAATGGGATAAAGTTGATGGAATAATATATGTATAAAAAAAAAAGTTAGATGGCCTAAGGAGTTATTATATGAGGGAATTGTTCCTTATTTAATTAAATTCTATATGTATTGATACTAAAGTTCAACGAGATAGTGAATAATGGGTCTCTTCTTAATAAATAGAAAATAATAATGTTGATACTGCTTATTGAACACGTATGTATGTGTACGGCATTATTGTTTGATATGCTCACGTTAATGGCATGCTAGATCGTGATTTGCATATTATATCTATTTATATGTGCATCGTGAGCACATGAAGTGCTCACATTCCTACTAATTGTGTTGCAGAAAACAAAATCTGTGGCATAAATGGGCCTAATGTTGATGATGCTTTGAATTACTATTTCTATATTATGAGGAATGATTATATATTAAATATATATAAACGATATGTGTCGTAAAGGCCCATAGAGCCTGGATATTATTTTGAATATTATGTTGAAGCACTATTGTCCGAGGGTGACCGAGGCTTTTGGCTATTATTCTTTATTATAGTTTTATATTTATGTCTGCTTCAGGGTGGTTGCATAGCTTTGATGGTTGATTATTATTGATTACATGTTATTTGTGCTCACAACTCTGGTTATGAAATTCCAGGCATGACAAATCCCTTATCTAGCATCCAGACCATAGAGAGATTTTTTTCCCAACATCCAAGCATCATATTGCTGCATTTTAGGGCTATTTTGTAATTTTAAAGTGAAAGAGTATTTATACCCATTTGAGGTTTAAGAACAAAGTTAGTTCGGTTTTTGAAAGGGGAGGGGGAGGCTTGCCTCTCCCCCCTTCTATTTTCCTTTGATTTCATTTTAATGTTTGATAATTAGAGCACCACTTTAATCTTCATGAACATACAAAGAAGGGCAAATCATCAATGGTTGGATTCAATAATAAAATTGAACTTTAAGAGTATAACATGAATAAATGCATTAAATATACAAAATCTTATATTTATCATTTTTTTTTTCTTTATCTATATTGTCTTTCAAGACTAAAAAGGCTAACTAGAATTAATTCTCCACAAGTATCAGCCTCCTTGAAAACTATTGAAAAGTTTTCATGAACCTTTCAGGATAATAATTGAGTGGCCATGTTCATTCATCTAATATATTCATTCACTTAATTTGAGAATTTCAAATTAACATTTAACTAGTTGGTTCAAGGAGCACATATATGATAGATTTACATTAAAACCACTAAATTATTGCATGGATCATTGGGATGAAGATGGAGGAATACATAAAATTTTAGCGAGAACTATCAAGGTCCTAAAGGCCTTCACACTTATCAAACGATAAATTTAACCTATGTCAACCTATCACTGGTCATCAATCTGTAAAGTACCAAAAATTAGAAAAGATAGATCAGTTAAGTAACATGTGACATAGAGCACGACACAGAGAGAAATGGTTGAGGGTATTTTTTACTAAAAATATTCTAATTAGTTTTTAAAATATACTTTATTTTATTTTTAGTATCTAAATTCAAGTAACACTCAAGCAAAGTAAATTTAGTTTTCTCTTTTACCTAAAAAATCTTACTTCAATTAGTACTTCCCTATTTCAATTATAAAATCTCATTAGTGAGATAATAAGTTTATCTTAGCTAAGATTATAAATATATTATTTTGTAATCTTAGATATTTTAAATTCATTTCATTAATTTCAATTGAGATTTTTAGAAATTTGTGTTAAGATTCCTACATCAGTTGTGGAAATGGTGGGTGGTCAATATGTAAGTGTGAGAAAAAGTCTCATCCTACAACTGGTATCAGAGTTTTAAGTATACCATCAATCTCAGTCCATCGAGATGAACGGGTTGCCTAGGTATACCATCAATCTGAATCCATCAAGGGGAACAGATTGTTGCTTCCTTCGACCCAAGGCTTGATATGTTAAGGAGGAAATTGTTGGGATTCCCACATTAGTTGTTGCAGGAGACCCAAGGCCCGATGTATAAAGTGGGAGATTATTGGGATTTTCACATCGATTGTAAAAGGGGCTGTGGTCAATATTAAGTGTAAGGGAAAACGTCACCCTAAGAGCTAGCTTTTGGGGATGAGAGAAGCTCAAGACCACCTAACACTTTCTTTTCTTATGGATTCAAGAAGCATATTCTAGAAAATTTAATAATTTATCTAATTTGTAATGCATAAAAATGAGTTATCATTAAATGTCATGAGGGACGACAATATATATGTATGACTTTGTTTATATGACCCATTCAATAATATTCAATAGTCTTAAGATGTAAGGTGCATTGAGGTTTTGTTGGAGTCCCTTCCCTATATTCCTGGTTATACCTATGTTGAGGGTTCAGATCGGAATAATCGAAAAAAGAAAAGAAACTGAGAGAATGTAAATTGAAAGCCAAATTGGATTGATAACACCACGTCGAGGGTGATGAAACCTCCTTCTGCTACATAACAGTGCATTAGAAAGAAATCATCATGAAAAACTTTATACTATTCTAGACTTTATATGTGGATTTACATTGTAATAAGCTCACTAGTAGGGCCACTATTACTATTAAACTAGTGATTTATTTACATTATTTATTTGGGTCTTTGAAGAAAACCCAACTTGGTTAGAACCGGAAAATGACTTGCTGAAAAGACTGAGCCCACTTGGATCAGCCCATTAGCTCTCTAAGAAACCCACTGAAGTTGTTAACCAACCATGCCCGTAGATATATATATGCTTATTTAGTTCTTACTTATAATTACCTCTATAACACTTCTAGAAGGTGCTATACAATTACTCCATCAACTATCCCACCTAACCCTTTGAACTACCCCTACTGACTTTGGTCTTGTCCCTAAATTCCTTAAACCTCGTGGATTTTTTTGGGCCATTACTGTCTCAGTAAATGGATGGCATTGATTGAGTTTGTGAGGCCTGATCTGCGTCATCGGTGTGGTTATTTCTCTCAAGCAATCTGATGGTTCCTCTCAGTTTGGCCAATTCAAAAGACTGCACCATTACTTTTACGTCACAAACTTGCCTTTTCACTATACTACTTTCTTTTGTCTTTACATCTCTCTGTACCCCTTTCCCCTTCTCCCATTTTCTCTCTGATTCTTTTACATTTGAACCATTCATAGAAGTTATGTAACAACTCCCTTCCCCTTCTTGACTAACCTTAATGTTTGGGTAATCTTACAAGATCATTTTTAATTGCTCCTGTGTAGCATCCCACCCATTGAATCAAGGCAACCTAGTAGGCTATTTTTCCGTATTGGTGATCTCGAATCTAGAGTATACAAGCTGGATCTAGTACCAAATGGCCCTCAGTATCCACAGCAGGTATGGTTGAAGAAGGTATGGTCTCTTTCAAAGTTTTTCTTTAACTAGGACACATGAAACATCGGACAGATATTTGATTGAGGGAGTAATTCTAGTTTATAAGCTACTAGATTTATCACCTGAATAATTTGATATGGCTTGTACAAACATGGTGCCAACTTCAAATTTCTTTTTTTCTTTTTTTTTGAGAGATAGCTTGCTTATATGGCTACAGCTTTAATTTTACCCAATCTTCTTTTTGCAAAAATTCTTTTAGTTCTGTACTTATCTATCTGCTACTTCATTCTATTTTGTGCTCTCTTTAGATGCTCCTTCAGCAAGCTTGAAACCCTAGCATGATCTAATAATATGTCTTTCACTGACCCTACCTTAGCAACACCTGATACATAATCCTTTTAGGTGGGTAAAGAGAAACTATAGAGGGCTTCAAATTGGGTAAACTTTATGGCAGTGTGGTAACTAGTATTGTAACACCATTCCACCAAGAACATCAAATAAGACCATAATTTAGGGGTTTCAACTGTAAAGCAGCGAATATAGGTTTCTAGAAGCCTATTGGTTACTTCGGCTGGCCCATCTATTTAGGGGTGGTAACTTGAACTGAAATGAAGATGGATACCGAATAATGAAAATAATTCTTTCCAAAAATTACTAGTGAATGAGAGGTCACTATCGAAAACAATAGTCATAGGTACACCACGTAATTTAAATATATTCCTCTTGAAATTTTGAGCTAGGCTGGCAATGTATATGGGTGAGAGAAAGGTATAAAATGTGTGAATTTAGAGAGCCTATTAATGATCACCCAAATTGTGGTATAACCTTTCGATTTGGGGAATCCATACATGAACTCTAAGGCTATATCTAACCAATTGTTTTGGTAGGAATTGGTAAGAGCTGCAAGAGCCCTAGTGAAGCCTTTTTCTTACTTGCATCTCTGGCACATGTCACATTCTCTAACCCATTGCTTAATTTTTGCTTTCATCTTAGGCTAATAGAACTCTTTGAAGGCCTTTTCCAATGTCTTTTGAAAAACCCCATAGCCAGAAACAGGGTCATTGTGTATATGTTGTAATACCTGCTTCTTAATATCTACTACACTGGGGAAATAAATTCTGTCTTTATAAAATAAAAATTCATTTCTGAAAGTAAATTTGTACATACAAATGACTTCTTGCTCCATTTTTTGCCTAATTGTCTATATCTGCAGATCTATGGAATATGCCTATTTAGTTTCTTCAACAATACTAGAATATAGACAATTGATATTTACTATCATGCATACTAATTGAGCTACTTCCTTGCCATCTACCTTATACATTCTTGATAATGCATCTGCCACCCTATTATCAACAACATCTTATATTCAATGCCGAAAGTATATCCCAATAGTTTAGTCACCCATTTTTGTTGAGAGGGGGTTCCAACTTTTGTTCTAACAAGAACCAGAGACTTTGATGGTCCACTTTCATAATAAAACTTTGTCCCAATATATAAGGCCTCCATTTTTAATTGCTTGAACGGAGACAAATAGTTTTTTTTTTTTTATAAGTTGGCAAATGTAAGGCCCTTCCCTTTAAAGTTTGACTAAAGAAATCAATTAGCGTCTTTCCAATACTACCCCCCTGTGCATCACACATTATTATAAAATTTTTTGAAAAATCAAGTAAGGCCAAAATAGGTGAATTAGTCTCACAACCTTTAATTCTTTAAATCTTTCTCTACAACTTCATCCCATTTAAATGCATTTTTTTCAATAGCCCAGTCAAAGGTTTAGCTTTACCCTCACAACCCTTAACAAATCTTCTATAATGTCCCGTAAGGCCCAAAAATCCCCTTAGAGCCTTAATAAATGTAAGAGACAACTAGTTAACCATGGCTTGTAAGTTTTTAGGATCCACTTCACTCCCTTCTTAGAAATAAAGTGTCCCAAATAGTCAATCTCAAAATATGCAAACTTGCACTTGGATTCCATTGCAAACATATTTTTCTCCCTTAATACCCCTAACACAATATCCAAGTGCTTCAAATGTTCTTCTTGAGTTTTATTGTAATCTAAGATATCATCAAAGAACACCAATACAAATTTCCTCAAATAAGATCTAAATATCTCATTCATCAAACTTTGAAAAGTGGCTAGGACATTAGTTAACCCGAGAGCCATAACCAAGAATTCATAATACCTAGCTTCTGAAAGTTGTTTTCTCCTTATCTTCATCTACCAAACTAATCTAATGGTGTCTAGACCTTAGGTCTAGCTTGGAAAAAGTAGTATCTCCATTTGATTCATCCAACAATTCATCTACCACTAGAATTGAAGATTTGTCCTTCATGGTCACTTGGTTAATAGCTCTATAGTCTGCACACATTCGCCAAGTGCCATTGGCTTTTCGAACCAAAATTACTAGTGACGGAAACAGTGATTGACTTGGTTAAATGAGACCAAAATTAAGCAATTCTTGCACTACTTTCTGAATCCCTTACATTTGATAATAAGGATACCTAAAAGGTCTCACTGAGATGGGGTTGGTCCCTTTTTGCAACACAACATTGTGTTCATGCCCCCATACTGGTGGTAAGCCTTTGGATTCCGTAAACACATCAAACTACCTTCCAAACAACAATGACAAGGCCTTAAACCTCTTTTCTTTCACCACTTCTGTGTAGTCACTTCCACCGTATGTAGCAAGTGCTCCTTTATAGGTTTAAATCCCAACTGATTCAAATCAACTTCGTCAATATCAGAATTCCTCTTTCTCAATCCTCTTAACCAACTAGAACTTTTCTCTAATTGAAATTGCATGCTCAGGTCCTCAAAATCAAAATTAACTGTCCCTAAGGTCCTTATCCATTGAACCCCCAACACTATATCACATCCCACAATGGTAGCAACACAAAATTCAAGTTACATTTATGTCCCTATAAGGTGAGTTGAACCCCTTCACATAACCCCACACTGTCAACCCTCTCCCCATTAGTAACTCCAATAGACATTGAGGGTCTAGTTTCTTTCTTTAGATGACAAAATTTCACAATCCTAGGTTCCAAGAAATTATGGGTACTACCCATATCAATTAAAATAGTCCACAATTTACCCTGAATAAACCCTTTTAATTTCGTAGTTTGAGTTTGGAGAGTACCTATAATGGCATATAATGTGATCTCTGGTGGTTGTTCCTCTTCCAAACCTTGTCTCTTATCATGCCTCGGATCTTATGACCTAAGGGATGAGTAATTAAACATACACATCATGCACATATTACCAATACCCTGATCAGAGTAATGCAACCACTCTAGAGCAACATACATAATAATCAACAATTATAACTTAAAAATAAGTTATGCCTCAACTCAAGCTAGGCTACCATGCTCTAAACACATCTCGTAAAATAAATAAGTATGGGCCTTATGGCCTTTACAACCTAATCAAATAAATATCCAAATTTAACTAATATTACATTCCTTAGTAGTAAATAAACTGAAGTAATTAAATGCAAGTGTTTGCAACAACTATTCATCTAATCTAACCAAATGCTACAATAACTATTCATCTAATCCAACTAAATGCCCACCTAAGTCTTAGGATTTGCTTTTGCAACAAAATCTGTAGACAGATGAGTACTAATCTACTTGTGCTCAAGAAACATATTTAACACTACAACATAAAACATAACTATCATATATACATCAACAATTCCAACATTATCATAATGCATCATCAAAGCCAATTATCAAAATCATCATATATGTGATCAACATCTCCAAACACCATCATGATATATCATATAAATAAAATACCAGAATCATCATCGTAAATCTCAATATTAAATCCAGTTATAATCTCAATACATATCGTCTCATCATAGCCCTTCACGTTTATTATCAATTTTAATAATAATTCATCATATTCCAGATCAAATTTTCATATCATTTTCATCATAATCAAATCAT
>QLOD02000029.1:21443547-21455235 GCA_003260245.2 Sideroxylon spinosum | reverse complement strand
TAATTTAAACAGTCTTTATTGTATGATTATAAACAAAATCCATGGACAACCCAATTGGGGTAAGTCATTCAGCAAAATATCTTCTTCTTTTACAGATCTCAGTTGTGATTTGCCCATCGATCGTTCATTCTAATCTTCTTTCTTTGCTCTGTGGCTCTTATATGGTAGCTAGGAGCGTGGCAAACTGAGTACGTGCAATAAATATTTCGTCCTATATTTGGCATCTTTTGTGGAAACCTTTAATGATTCCCATTGTAAGCATTACCTTTAGATGAGGATGGTATCAACTCCATCGCCTTCTTGGACCCTAGAGAGGTTGATATCACATGCAAAGTCCAAACACCATTCTAGAAGGCATGAAGAGATGTTGTGAGGTTGGTTTGAAGTAGGGTAGAAACAAGCCGAATTGAGCCGAGTTTTAACTTATTCAAGCTCAAGCTTGGCTCTTGAGTTCGATTCGAATAACTCGATTAAATCAAAACGACATCGTTTTAGTTTAAAATATAATAAATCAACAAAACGATAACATGGATATTGGAGGGCTAAAACTACTATGATTACGTTGCCCAATTGTTGCTAGACACATGGCTTGAATAGCATGTAGCATTGAGCTCGAGAGACCAGCATTGTGTATTCAAGCTGCTCCTGAAGAGGCATGTTCCTGATGTGAGCATTATCTTCCATCGAGAAGTGATGGTGATAACGAGATGCCAATATATATAGTTATACAATATATATCTATGTAGGTATTCCCACTCAATTACCTGCTAGAAAGGTATCAGGTTGTGACCCCAATCATTGTCATATCACCTTGGACGAGGGGCTCCACTCTCACATTGCCATTTAATGCTCCAACTATGGATGATTGTGTCATGCTCCTAATCCCATATTCTAGGATGGGCCGTAAGAATATGGGTACTAAATAATCCATTTTAAACCTAAGTCAAAATTAGGTCAAATCATTTCATCTGAACATTTACAAAATCATCCTTGAGATTCATATGAATAATAAACCACATCATAAATAACTAATTGTCTCTCTCTAGTCACAAAATCCAAAGACTTGCACCGCCAACGACATAGCTCACAATAATATTACAAATATAATAATATAATAATCTAGTTCGGAACCTGCACAAATGAATACATGATTATCTAGATATAATTAAAGGAATAAGAGAACATCATCTTTTGGTCAATTCAAACATCTCAACTTAACTATGATTAATGGCATCCAATACTCATAGGTTAATTCAATTGAATAAAATAACCATGAACAGAGGATAATAAAATAAATACAAATATAATGATCCATAATTAAGACCGGACCCAGTTTACTCATGCCCAAGCTACCTATATATCCCATCTCGAAATTCAGGTCACTGTAGTTCTCTATTCACTTCCTAGATTCTCAAGAAAACTCATTCTCAATATAATGTACAATATATTTCATCATAATTAACGATCTAAGTTAGAGTTTGGGAAGCAAAAAAACTAACTTTTTTTTATACGTGGGAAGAAAAAAATAAAAGCTAGTTTTTAGTAACTAGTTTTTTAACTTTTTTGTTAATTTGACATTTTTGCTCTTCATGATTTAAAAGAGGTTTAAAATATAAGATTGTAAGTTTGGCTATTTTAGAAAAAAACCAAAAAGCTGAGTAGCTAAAAACTAACTAGTAGCTAGTGATTGCCAAATGCAACCTCATTATCTTAACACATCACAATAACGATTCAATCTCATGCAATGAGGAATAATGGAATGCAATGCCAATGCATATTTTAACCTCCATCTACCCTTAACCTTATCCTGGGAAGAGTAACGCTATGCAAAACACATGGGGCCACCAGCTAATAGCACCGTTTACGCTTATTATGAACTTTTATCTTAACATATCACTAGTGGAAAACCATGTTACATCTCTATTGTTGTAAGAATCATAAATAAAGCATGTTATACTCGCGCATTACTTAGTCATCATACAAATTGCATAATTCATGCCCAACATGTTTATTATGCCATAAAATAGTCTCTCATTTCAAATGGAATAAAAAACTAAGCAAAAATAGCTAAAATAGTACAGGTCACCTTAATTATGGGCAGCTCGCACATTGTTCCAACCGTTGAGCTTTAGCTAAGAACGTCGATCTATGCTGCAACAGATCATATCCGGCCTCTCTTGGCCCAAAATTGACCTCCCTGGATCTCAACCTCAACAAATCAAAAACATAAAGATTTCAATCCAAAGTTCAATTACACAATCAACACATTCTAAACGAGATCTTTGACATATTTCTCAGCATATATGCATATATTTAAACATCTATATGTATGTATATACGTATATATATCAACACATATATTCTTCCACTCTCGACCAAATAAAGCATATAATATCTCAAAATCATGCTATTAGGAAAGATAAACAGGTATATAAGCCTCACCTATCTCAAATCTAAATAAAATAGAAGAAATTAGGAAAAACCCAAAAATGTCTTCCAACCTTCACAAGTCCAAATCTCTCACCTCAGCCAAACCAAAGCAAATGAACACCACAATGATCATGAGATTGAATTGCTCGAAATTCGCCCGACCCGCCCCCCCCCCCCAAAAAAAAAATGCCTGCTCAGTTGATGGAGAAGAAAACAGAAAATTAGAAAATAAGAAAAGAGGCAAGGAAGAAAGAAAACAGAAGAGGTTGGGCCCATGGCCCAGTTTGCTGGCCCAAGTGCAACTCTGGGCCAAACTCAAGCTAGGAAAATAAAATAAACCCAATCACTCGAACCATACCTTTAGTCCAAATATTTAAAATGACCCAAAATCACAATAAGTGGTCAAAATAAAATAACAGGCATTACAAATTGAGGGGCCCATTTGACACGTATGGGCAGAGGTAATGGGCAAGCAATGGGGTAAGGCAACCATTGGCTGATTTACTCCTACATATATGAGAGGCAAGACATTCTAATCTTCTTTCTTTGCTCAGGGTCTCTTATAAGGTAGCTAGGAGGGTGGCACGTGGAGCACATTCAATAAATATTTCGTTTCCGTGCATTTGCCATCTTCTGTGAGGACGTTTGCTGATTCCCATTGTAAGCACTGCAAATAGGTTAGGATGGTATCAATTCCATCACGTTCTTGGATCCTAGAGAGATTGAGATCACATGCAAAGTCCGACCACAATTTCGTGAGACATGAAGAGATGTCTCGAGTTCGGTCTGAGGTATACCAAGCATGGCAGGTGGGCTTCACCATCAAGACCCTGACCAAGGACCAGGCTCAAAATCGCTCACCAGGGGATTGAAGGAACAAGAGGGCATGGAAACACAATGTACAGTTTTTCGCTACATTAATGAAGGCATCACTACTTTCAACAAGTTTATTTCAAAACATTGCTGAGTAAAGATCGCCAACGTGCTGCAGCATGTCAGGCTACAAAGGTCCCTCCAAAAGGTGGTCCACATGCTTTGGCACGTCAAGTTACATAGGTCGCCCATATGCTTAAAGTATATTCGATTACATGGGGAAACTTATGTGATGGTGATAAGATGGAGTGTATGAAAGAATAGTCTACCCCTTCCAAACTGGAGATCCCATTAGGAAGGCTGGTGGTGACACTCAAGGCACCACATTGGGTCGATGTGCCCACCCACTTTACTCGTATTTAAATTTATTTTAAGGTTGGTAAGGTTCCACCTCAAGCCAATGTGACCATCCACTTTACACTTGCATTTAAATTTCTTTTAAGGTTGGTAGGTTGCCACCTCAGGCTGATGTGCCCATTCACTTAATTCGTTTGTTTAAATAATTTTGTTCAAACCTATTGAGGTTCAATTAACTTTCCAAATTCAAGTTTTGATCTCGGGCAAATCCTTCATATTTATTTATGACTTGACTTCCCACATCTGGAGCAGTTACTTGAGGTCTATGAGTTGCATGTTTTATCAAGGACTTTTAAGTTTCTAGCTTTATAATTGTCGTTTCTTGGGTTGCCCCCTTCCCAGCTTCAGCAGCTTTGGAGCTCTAGGAAACTTTTGTGATTTTAATTTCAGGAACAACAACTTTTAGGGCCTTAGGTACTGGAGTTGGAGGAGTGGGTTCCTCCAATATTTAAGGGAAATGGGTGGTCGGGATTAGGCTAGGCTGGCCAGTCCACTGCTTAGAAGGCTTCGAAAGTGATAGGGACTTTTGCTCTTCCCATTGCAGCCTCTCATCCCTTTAAGAAGTACTCATTGTGCACTTCCTTAACTTGAGGGATATGGTCTTTCTTCTGGTTAGCGTTGCGCTACTTTAGCCCTGCCACCTTCTTATCGCTTGCTTAGAGTTGCCCGCCTTGCTGGGCAATCCTTTCAGAGGAAAACTAAGGACTGACCTCAGTCTCTTTAAGCTTCTCTCCAGCCTTGGTCGGCTTCTTCTTGGCCTTATCCTCCCCATAGTAAATAGGGGAGAGAATAGAATTTCTTTCTTCGTCTTTACAAAAACAAAAGAAGAAAAGAAGTAAGCTTTGACACGTTCACTTTAGGTTATTCTCAGCGAGTTGCACCCTGCTGTCCACACGTTCACTTTAGCTTTGACACGTTCACTCGTTCAATTTAATGAACCATTTGTTAAGAAGAATTGATAAGCTTTTCAGTAGTGAGAGAAGTGACCTTGCCATCAGCTACCTTTAGGTTATTCTCAACAAATTGCACCCTGCTTTCCATTTGACTAGCCCTTCTGTCTCCGTTTATTGGCCACTGGGAAGCCTACGTTGGAAGATCAAAGCAGTGTTGACTCAATGAACTCTCAGGAGAGACTTGAGTATCCACCAAAAGGGAAAATTAAGGGAAGATGACTTACCGCCAAAGCTTGGCGAACAATTCGGTGGAAGATCGCGTAGTCAGTGGCTTAAAGCAGCTCCTCTCTATCAGTGGGAGTGATGCAATCACGAACAACCTCCATGGTATGGTTATAATCTTGCAAGGTTGAGTTCATCAGAAGGGGGGCCCTTGACCATGAACTTCGGATCTAACTCTGTAATAGCGCCTGGCTGATCCCTGTTGATGAGCCTGCTGGGGGATCGGGGGCTTTCAGCCTATTGGAGGCATCATCCACAATTTTGCCCTCTAATAGATGCTTCTTTCCTTGTCTGGTGAAACTGCTTGGGAGAGGTCTCCCCGACCTTGTAATCAACATTGGAGGTAGGAGAGACTGTGTCTTTCTCCTTTTCCTTCTCTTTCTTCAGTTTTGTCTTTCTCAATTCATCAGCCTTCCTCTCTCTTTACCTGGTTGTATACTTGATTCGCCTTTGGCTTATTCCTTCTTGATTGTGGAGGTAAGAATGCACTGAAGGCGGTTGATGACCTCAACCAAATATGATAACCTGGAGAAGAAGTCCAGAGATAGCCCTTCAGTGATTGTGGCCTTAGATGAGGCAGTGTTGTCACTCTGTCTGCTTTGAAGAAGAAACAACTTCTCTTTTTTCCAGCCAGGGTTCTTTTACAGAACCCTCTTCCTGGGTGGTATTCTCTTCAAGAGGCTTCTCCTCGGGAAGATAATCTTCATGGTTCTCTTCCTTGGAAGCTTCCTTTGGCAGAGCCAACCAACCCTCTGGTTGGTCAGGGAAATTTGGAAATACGTATCTCACGAAAGAGTTTTGAACCTCCCCCTTTTGAGTAACCTGGTGGCAGCATGGTGAAAGATATGTACGTTGGAAGATACCCCAACAGAAAAGGAGCAGATCTGCCAAAGGGATGGATCTCAGGTCCTCCCAAATTCCTCGGAAGATCCTCAATAATGCTGATCTGAACTGCGCTGGCTCTACGGCATAAAAATCAAAATTATAACCTTGAAATTCAACACAAGGCAAATCCATTGACCTGAACTAACACGTGGACAAATATTACACTAGTTGTCCTTCCATTAATACCATTGTGTATCGTAGTTTCATTTTTATATTATGGTTAAGCTGTTTAATATATGTTGGAAATCCATGATGGGGGCAGCGTCGAGGACACTGAACTAACACATCTGTGGTTAGTTATTACACTGGTTGTCGTTTCATGAAGGTTGTTACGCATCTTAGTTTCATTTTTATATTATGGTCCAGCTGTTTAACACCCGATGGAAATCCATGATTTGTTATCTTCTGATCACTTTTTTTTTTTCCTCTGTAGTAATCTAATGTAGTGTTCTGACACGCAAATTATATCAGTCATGACATGAATACAATGTCTTCCAAATAATATTTTTGGTTCTACTGAATTTGCTGATGGTCCTTTGTGAATGGAAATATCCTGCATGAGACTGCAACATTTTCCTGAAGAGACGACATTGCCTCTATATGTAGCACTGGTGCACGAGAAGTTATGAACAGTTATGCTAGCAATCAATTTTCTTATATCTTAAGTGATTATTCTTGGTCACATATGTTTGTGGATATTTTTTTCCCTAGAAATTATGAGCTATTTCCAGTGCAACACTCCAAGTAAAACTGATCTCAATTTTCCTCATATATTAGGAGGGGATATAGTATTGTGATGACAACTAGTCTGTCCTCAGATGTCCCTGTTGGGTACTTCTCTTGGGCTGAATATGATATTATGGCCCCATTGCTACCAAAGACTGAGAAAGCTCTTGCAGCAGCTTTCATTTCCAATTGTGGTGCTCGCAACTTTCGGTTGCAAGCTCTTGAAGCACTTGAAAAAGCAAAAATCATGATAGATTCTTATGGTGGTTGTCATCGGAACCGTGATGGAAGAGGTGCGCATGGTTAAGGTTTTTCAATGAAATCAATGAAATTCTTATTGTTAGGAAGTAAAATATATAAAGATCATATGAATTGTTTCTTTTGGTTGTTTTTAAATTCATTTTTTATATTCATTTTATATTTTCTAGATGATACAAGTTTTTGCCAGGCTGAAGGTGTTTGTGTTTTTGCAATTTTTTTATTTTTATTTTGTTTGGGACGTTGATTTTCCCATAAATGATTAATCATTTTTCATAAATTGAAGTTATACAATAATTTTTCCTGCTAATTAAGAACCTGTCTGTTTGCTTTTTGAGAGTAGCTTTAGGTACAAAACTTGTGGAGCTATGTTCCATGGACTAGGATACAGGTGTCAAGTACAAATGCTTGTGTGAGAGTCAGATCCATTAATTTTCTTACTCTAAGGATAAGGGAACACTACCAAAATATTCATATATTTAATATAATTATTTTATTTTATAGGATTATATGGAATTTACAAAGGGACATTAGAATATTCCATGCATAAAATATAAACTTTATGCATAATTATGTGCTAAAATTTAATTGCTAAATATGTTTCTATGAATATTGAAAATATATCATATACCGTTGCCCAGGTGTCGTTGTCTAAGTCTTAAGTATCCAACACTAGTATACGTATTTAAGGAAGCTGAGCGAGTTTGGTGAAGCTCGGTGACCCCAATGGGTAAAAAATTGCGTCATAATTTGAATAGGATACAAATACCCGTCATCTATAAGTTATGAAGCATGGATACTTCAAAATGAGTATTGTATTCATATCGAGCATCCATTCCAGACACTCCAAAACACATGTTGGATACCCCACTATTATTTGTCCTTTATATATATGATTAAAATAGTCCTAGATTTGAGTAACTAAAACCTCTTAAAGTTACAAATTCTTATATCTTATACTTTGTTAAATTTTGCATATTAAATTATGTGTTGAATTATTGAAATAATTTTTTTGTGGTGGTTATATATGTATTTATTGCTAATAAAAATATACAAAATTTATGTACTTTAGCTGTATTCCTCCGTGCCCGTATCCTTATTTTTTTTTTAAATCGTTGTATCTATATTTTTAACCGTACTGTATCTATATTCTGTATCTGTGTGATTCTTAGTCTATAAACTTTAAATGATAAGAATTCTGTTTTGAAAGAAACTAATGTTTCTCCATGTACTCCACGAGCATTTAAAAAAAGAAAAAAGAAAAAAAAAGGTGATGGGCATTTGTAGTGTGTGCCTCACTTCTAGTACATTTGGATGAGTTTGTTTTACATAAGGCGAAGTACCAAGCTAATTGCATTCATTAGGAATGCGCTATGTGTCCATTAAAGCCTGAAGAGCCATCAGTTTAATAAATGTTTCATAACATCCAAACTACTTTTCAGTAGACATTGCAAGCATTAAGGTTCATTAGCTGGTGAAAGGATGTGATGCCTTGGATTTGACTTTCCAGGATTTCACAAATGCATTAAATGAAGGGGTTCTCATTAACTTGTTAATGCAACCTCAGGATTTTACTAATATGTTCAGAGTAGATTTTGTTTTAGAAGATATTCTTGATTATTTGCAACTTATTTAGGTTTCGTATTTGTTTCACCCTTTCCCTATGAAGCTGAATCATGAATTTTATGAAATACTCAGCTCAGTCTTTAAGGAAGATTTGCCTTGGGAAGGTGTTAATTGTTGCTATTGGTTCTGTTTCTTTATCTCTTTTTATTTTCTTTTTAATACTATTGGATTGAACAAAATTAAAGGAGTAGCAGTAGATGAAATATAGAAGATATTATGCGTGTTTATGTATTTATTTTCATTGCTCCAAAGAATTGTGTCCATCTTATTAGATTTATTTTCCTTGAATTTCATTTGTAAGCTTGGAAGTGTAGCACATGACAAAGTCCTTTTAATAATGGGAGGATGATAACTTCTGCCCTGAAAAGATTAGATATGTCGGTATGAGTGCCATGCCAGCCCGAAGTATCCTTCAATGTTATTTGTTAAAAGGCTGTTTATAATTTCTTATTTTCATGGTAATTCTTCTTAAAATAAACTGAAAAAAAAAAAAATCCATGAATTTGATATCAAAATTACTTTTATATGTTGACCATATTTATATTTGCCTCTTCCAGCGGAACTCATGGGCAATAATTTGTTTCCAATAAATTTGCAGTGGACAAAGTGGGAACTCTGAAGCGTTACAAATTCAGCTTGGCTTTTGAGAATTCCAATGAGGAGGACTACGTGACTGAAAAATTCTTCCAATCTCTGGTTGCTGGTATGAAAATTAAACTTGTTCTTTACCCCAGATTTTATTCTTGATGCATCAGGAGCTGCAAGGGATTGGTCACACCAAAGGTGGGGATACCTAGTTAAAAAAAAAAAAAAAAAAAAAAAAAATTGAATGGCTTCATTATATTTCCACACATCTTTTATTTAATTATTTATTTTGTAGTGCCCCAACCGCCGAACCGGGGGGGGGGGGGAGTGTTCTTAGACCGATCATTTTGGAGTTACATTTTCCTTTGAATTTGGTGGTTGGCTTCGAGTTCATTTTGTCTGGAAATAGGCTGCAATAGTCATCTATTCTGATTATAAAGCTGAAAACTCAAAACTCTTCAATTTGTCATCTTTAAAATCGTGAATGTGAATTTGGGCCCCCGGGGGGGGGGGGGTGTGTTTGGCAAACTTGCCCAGCTTTGCTATGTTCAAGGTCATTTGTTATACAGTAGAGCTCGGGCTTGTTTCACAAGCTTGGGTTTGAGCTTGGCTTTGCTCGTTTAAATATTATAGATGTTACTGTTTTAATAATATTGTAAATATTATATATATTTATTGTAAAGGAGCTGACCTGATGCTAATAATGGGAACTTTTATTTATTTATTTATTTCCCCCCCAAACTCTGTAGGTTCTGTTCCTGTGGTTATTGGTGCACCAAATATCCAAGATTTTGCTCCTTCTCCTGGTTCACTCCTACATATTAAGGAGCTGCAAGATGTTGAGTCAGTTGCCAAGACCATGAAATACCTTGCTGAAAATGCTGATGCATACAATCAATCATTAAGGCAAAGATCAATTTGTGACTGTCTGATGGACTTTTGATCAATTTTGATTGGAATATACAAAGGCTAATGGCTTCCTTGGGCATTTGCTCTGGGATTACTGCTTTTTCTTTTTTAAGAAGGATGCGTGTAGGTGATGAATTGATGTTTATTTTTCAGGTGGAAGTTTGAGGGTCCATCTGATTCTTTCAAAGCCCTAGTTGATATGGCAGTAGTTCACTCATCGTGCCGTTTATGCATTCACCTGGCAACAAAGATCCGTGAGAAAGAAGAAACGAGCCCACGTTTTCTGAAGCGCCCCTGCAAGTGTGCCAGAGGATTAGAAACCATCTATCACGTGTATGTAAGGGAAAGAGGGAGGTTTGAGATGGAGTCCGTGTTCTTGAGGTAAACCCTACTTGCTTCATTAAATATTTGGAACACACGTGTAAGTTTCCATGTATATTCATAGACCTAATGCTATGGAGGTGAGATAATTTGAATGAATAGAGATGCGCCTATAATGCATCATGACAGTTAAGGAATTTCATGGAAGACTCGTTAATCTCATCATGTGAATTTCAATCCTTAATGGAACACTTAATTCTTTTTGCAATTTGTTAATGTACACCACTCTCGACAATTTATCTGGATGTTGGTAGCTACATTATATGTTACACGGACTCTTCTTAATATATAAAATACTTATATTGGATCATTGACACTTCGGTAAGAGTACGTATATGCATCTTGCATATATAATTGAACATCCATACAAACATATCTACCAATTCAATACAAGGCTTCTAGCACATAATATTTTTTATGCATGAAATACTCCATTGAACCTTTTATCCATAAAATAAAATAAATATCAAGTAGATGAATATTTTCTTGTGTCTCCATGTCTTAAACAAGAGAATTAGATAAATCCAACTCTTAACACGTGCTGAGTCCATATAACATAGGTTACATGATTTTTTTTTTTCTTTCATTTATTTTTATTTATTATTATTATTATTATTATTATTATTTTTTTTTTTGCCGTGGTTTTGTACTTCTATATACCCAATTAGTGAATCGGAATAGAGCTGCTGAAATATTCATTTGCTTGGCAAGGAATATTGTACTCGCTTTTTCTTGAAAACAATCTTTTCCATGAAAGCCATAGTGATGGATCAAAAATCAATGCATCTTCATGCGGTTTTCGGATGTTTCCTATTCCTTCTTTTTATTTTTATTTATTTTTTTTATCTTCTCACTCCCTAAAGAGTTTTATTCATTACTTTTGTGGGCAGGTCGTCAAATTTGACTCTGGAGGCATTGGGATCTGCTGTACTCTTGAAGTTCAAGTCTCTGACGCACATTCCAATTTGGAAACCGGAAAGACCTGAAAGCATAAGAGGTGAGGATGAACTCAAAATTTACAGAATATATCCGGTTGGCAAGACACAAAGGGAAGCTTTATATACATATAGATTTGAAGGAGATGCTGACTTTAGAAGTCATATTGAAAGGAACCCATGTGCAAAATTTGAAGTCATTTTCGTGTAGATGAAGCCCCCGCCACGGGCATTTAATTATTTGGATTAAATTTTGAGTGTCGGGCTAGAAGTTTTGTTAAATTGATCTCAAATACTCTTTTTCTTCATCCTAATTTTTATACATTTTTGTAACAAAAATTTGGGGGATATCTGTGGCTTGGTGGGTGCAAAATATATTAACGTGGCTAATCTGAATTCCTATACGTAGATATTAGTTTGATTCTAAACTTCCCGGGTGCATGGAACTTCTTTACGGGAACTTCTTGTTACTAGGTGCACTACATGGATATGCACAATATGTTTTATGCTATTATTGGAATAACTAGTTAATTTATAGAGTAAATCTT
>QLOD02000029.1:21346447-21364633 GCA_003260245.2 Sideroxylon spinosum | reverse complement strand
AGTACCCCAATTGAGCGAGATAGCCCATGGCACCCTGATGTAGTCGCATAAATTGATCTGACACACACATACACATTAGATGCTGGCACTCAATTTTCTGTCCTGTCCACGCTCCTATTTCCGAATGCTTCCATGTGACTTTCAATATCTTCATTCACTCATGATTATATATAGACAAACTTATTAATATCTATCAATATACAATCCGTCGTGAATACCGACCTCTTTGTCATCTCCATTATTAATATCTTTGAATAAAATTAATTGTTGTAGTTATTTTTTTTAATTCTTATGTTAAATTTAAATTGATGAACTGATAAATTGATGAACTGATCATACTTTTTTTATATTGCGCAACTTATAATTATAGATAATATTTTAATGCAAGTTGTTTTTTTTTTTTTTAATCAATCGACAGTTGACCACAATTTTTTATTTTATTTTATTTGTATAACCAATAAAGTTACATTATGTGATAGTAAGTAATGTTAAATAAGTTAATGGGTTCCTTAAATAGATCCATTTGTCTATTGGTTCATTATTATTGTAAATTTACATATTTCAAACATATTTAAAATTGAATTAAAAGCATAAAGAAAAATATTTAAATAATTATTAGGATTGAAAAATAATTTAAAAATGATTGAATATTAATTGAATTTAATACAAATTAAACTCCTCTCGTGATAACCATTCTTCGTAAATTTAAATTTATAATTCAATGAAAAAGGTCTACTATTAAATAGGTATGAAAGTTTTTAAATTCATTTTTTGTTAGAAATTAAGTTCCATAAAATTTTTATGATCATATTATTATTTTTTTAAAATTGCACTTTATATAAAAGACTTACAAAGTAAACCAAAAAAAAAAATAAAAATATCTACACATTTCTATAAATTTTTCTCATTTTACAATGGCTTTGTTTTAATTGGGTAGTGTAGGGTTGCGAAAAGAGAGAGTGCATTTATTATTATTTTTTTTGGGGCCCAATATTAGGTGCTAAAATACAAGTATAAGAGGATAGCAGAGTGGACTACTGACACTGACCTTGTCTTTTTCTACTTCGTATATTCTCTATCCTTCCAAGACAAAACCATTTATCTCATTTCCAAAAAGTCCCTCTCACTTCTCTGAACCATCCCGTAGCCATTCATTTCTAGGGTTTCAATCTACTCTCTCATTTATCCCATTCTTGTTTGATTATCTCCTTTTCTGTGCGTTGTTCTTGTTTTGATTTTTATTTTATTTTTATTTTTTTATTCATTTGGAATGAATAAATATGCATTAACCATTATATCTCTATAGTGAGATAAAAAAAAAGTTACATGATTCGTACATAAAAATTTTTTCGTTAATTTTAATGGATAAATTTAGTGTTTAGATCAAATAAAACAAAACTAGATAGTTCGAGAATATAACACGAAATAGAAATAGATATATAGTTTGAGAGATATTTTTATAAAAATAATTCGTAAATTAATAAAAATTAATAAAATTTAAAACTCATACTTATTATTCGTTAAATCTTTAAATATACTCACCCGATAACTTTTAAATTAGCATTTATGTTATTTCTATACATTTTTTTTTTGACATAAAAAGCCTTTTTAATTTTCTTTAAATGATCATTTCAACTCCAGTTATTTTATATAGTTTGAACTAATTTTAATTTTAATTGATTTAGTAAAAACTTTTAGTAATTAGAGGAAACATTAACTTAGATAATTAATTTAAAAATTGAATTTATATAATTATCTTGTAGTTATGAAAATTGATTTAATAATAAATTTCACTAATTGATTTACTAATTAAGGAAACATGAGTAAGTAGTATGTGTCGTATACATTGAGGCGATAAAGGACACGTATGATAGAGTCGTGACGTCTATATAGACGACTGGTGGAAAGACTAAAGAATTTCTTATCACGATTGGTTTATATCAAGACTTAACGTTAAGCTATTACTTGTTTGCCCTAGTTATGGATGAGATTACAATACATGTTCAGAATAAGGTGTCGTGGTATATGCGATTTGTAGATAACATTGTTTTACTAGATAAGAGGAGAGAACGAGTAATTGCTAAGTTAAAATTGTGACGGGAAACGTTAGAGACAAAAGGATTGAGGCTAAGTCGATACAAAATGGAATATATGGAATGCAAGTTTAGCCAAAGTAGGATAACTGGTGGCATAAAAGTAAGTTTTGGCACACATAAGATTGTATAGAAAGAAAACTTTAGGTAACTTGGATCCATGGTCCAACAAGATGGAGGGATTGGTGTTGATGTAAATCATAGGATTCAGGTTGGGTGGACCAAATAGAGGAGTGTTTCGGAGGTCTTTGTGATTGAAAAATTCCCCTCAATGTGAAAGGAAAGTATTATAAAGTGGCAGTAAGACTAGTGTTGTTATATGAATCAAAGTGTTGGGCAGTAAAGCATAATCATGTTTAGAAGATGGCAATTAAGGAGATGAGAATGCTAAGATGGATGTGCAAGATCACAATAAGAGATACGATTCGGAACGAAGAGATTGGGGGCAAAGTAGGAATAGCATCGATTGAAAATAAAATGAGATAAAATCATTTAAGATGGTTCGACCATATTAGAAGGCGTCCAATGAAGGCACCGATTAAAATGTGTGGAAGAGTGGAGATTGCCAGGAGTAGGAGAGGGAGAGAAAGACCTAAGAGAAGTTGGAAAGAAACTATTAAACATGACCTTGCCTCCATAAATTTAACGGAGGACATGGCTATAAACAGATTTGATTGGCTTCGTCAAATCCATATAACTGACCCCACCTAGTGGGAAAAGGCTTGATTTGGCTTGGTTTATTATTTAGTCATGAAAATTGATTGGCGTTTGCTAACGGGTGACTCCATGGCACCCTTCAAGACCAATAAAAATTTGACATGTAATAATGTTTTACACTTTTTTTTTTAATGCACAACTACATCATATTGTGAGATATTATTAGCATAGCAACAAATTTGGCGGTCGGAAATTATTCGGTGGGGTGAAAATTTTGTAATTCAAGAATTATACGGGATAATTCAGAAAAAGTATAAAAAATCTCGGTATGACATCCAAATTCATTAGAAAACTCGGGAATAATTTGATAATAATTAGACGAAATATATATCATTAATTTTACTATCACCATAACATTTTTTATCAAGTTATATTTTTTTTATTATATCTTGAACTATGATTAGGAAAATAAAAATTATTCATTAAATTATATGAAAAAATAATGAGTTAAAAAAATAAACTATAATTTTTTATACGTGTGTATGTTACTAAACATGTGCAAATATAGGCGATTATTTTATATAAATTTAAAAAGTATTATAAAAATTATTTTTATTATGTACATAAGTATAATTGTTTATATTATTATATAATATGTGTAGTAGTAAAATTTTGTAATGGTATAATATGTTTTATTAAAAAATTTGGATTGTAGAGACACAGATTAATTTATCAAACAAATAATAAACAAATATAGAGTCACAAATTAATTCGGAAGTATTAATATTTTGTTTGCTTGGTTCACTTATTCAAAAATTTAAATATTGCCAATTGAAATACCAAAAGATATATACACGTATTATATTATATCATATGTATCATATATGTATACATAAATTGTTAATAATTAAAAAGTAAGTACAAGATATAATTATTTATCTCATATATATATAATTATTTTTAAATAAAGTAAAAGAAATCAAGAATATTGTTATTCTTCAACAATGTTGAAAGTTTCAAGAGACCGTTTCGATTACAGCGCCATAATTAAGGTTTTTTTTTTTTTTATTCTTTAGTTTGTACTTAGTTTTTAGTGTATTTATACTATTAGGTAATTTAAATTTTTAACAATGTGTCACGTCCCAAAATCCACAACCCAGTAACATGATGACCTAACCCACAAAACCACCACGAAACAAACATACATCTAAACCAATCAGAGCGGAAGCAACATAATACTAGTCTTTTCATAAATGAAATACTCCAAAGTCTGTAATCTGTCACAAAAGGGCTACAATATATAATGCCTCAAACCGAGCCCAAATCTAAATCTAAATTACAATAAACATAAGTGAGATAAACCAAAATTTGCTACTCTATCTTATGGGTCCATCACGATCATCTGCCCCTGCAAGATAAACTGTAGGGGGATGAGCACTAAACCACGTGTGCTCAGTATAAAGCATATAAGCAATTTTTATTAATTCATGTAAGACTAACAACACAATATCAATAACAAGTAAACATCTTATCATATCCGTTTCCATTTTACCCTTTCAACAACTTAACCAGGTAACCACAGTTTCATGTTAGACATCATCCATCATCACCACACATATTATAATACCATAATATGAGTCAGGTACTCTGCAAGATTAGCCTGTGGCCACAGAACTGAACCCAAATTAGATAGCCCTGGCCTCGTAGTCCCAGTCTATCGATAGCCCTGGTCACATAATCCCAGTCTATCAAAACAAATCCCCAAACCTCAGTCGTGGGGTACAATTGGTTCCGAAATACAAAATGTACAAATAGTCCTAATCCTTCAGTCCTAGTCTATCACTGGATAACCATGGTTCCTCTATACTAGTCTGTCGATAGCCCTACCTCCATACTCTAGTCTATCATGTCTTGCCTAAATAAGCTAATATACGCTGATACATTTGTTTATAAAATTTGTAGATTTCTAGCCTACTGGTCATGCTAAACCATCCTGTGCAGGTTTTGGGGTTTTCAACCATTGGGCTCTAAAACCCACTATTTCTAGTACCCTTAATGACTCCAATATCAAAAATAAATATCTATTTCATATCCCTCTTTTTTTACAGCACATCATATACAAGATTCACCCTATTCATATTTCTTATGTTCATTATTTTACTTTATAATTTTTATGAAACGTAAAGTAAATTCCATGTTGCCCATTTATAAATATCCTCCCCTTTACAACATTTATCAAATAAATCTCATACAACCACATTCAAGTATATATATATATATATATATATAACTAACCTAACAAACAAAATTTTCTATCAAGCATATCATGACAAATAAGGATGTAAGATATAAATTTTGATAATTCATGAAAAATAGAAAATAAAATATTTTCTATTAGTTCAAAAGAATAAAATACTTATAAATAACTCTAGTTTCATAAAAACAAAATTTAGAATTTATTCATAAAACAAATAATACAGATTTTAAGAAAACTAAATAGGTATTTCTCTTAGAATCATACCAAACAGCTCACTTTCCCAATTTTTACAAAATCCATTTTAAATCTAAGAATTATGAAATTTCCACAGAAAACTAACTTATATGTTTAGTTTAACATATAAAAATATAATAAATTAAATCAACTTTTAATTATAATTTTTATACCAAAAATCAGACTGTTGTCAGTGTAGCAACATAATACAGATTGCCAAATTTCAATATCGTTACAAAATAACTTAGTCCTCAAAAATTTATAAATATTGTACTGTAGACTCTATGACATGACAATTCTCATATATAAAATTTTTAGAAATTAATTAAATCTTTAGATATCATTTTTATACCAAAAATTAAACTCATGTTAGCACAGCAATTCAAAACAATCACTCAACTTCCACGATTTTTATAAACTTTAATTTATCTCAAAAATATGTAATTTTTTAATGGTTATTATTTTAGATATTTACTCCAACATATAAAAATATTGAAAATTATTCGACCTTTAAGTATGAATTTCATATAAAAACAGTGTGATGATCCTAGCATAAAAATTCCAACCAAACAGTCGAGTTTGACTATTTTTAATAAATTCATTTTAATTTCAAAAATTATAAAAATTTTACAGAAAATTCATATACATGTCTAATTTAATATATAAAATTCTCAAGAATTAAATCAATCTATAACAAACACAATCGCACCTACATGCTATCCCACCTACCTCACACGTAGATGAATGATTTGTAAAGCGTTCCTACCAACTCAAGTTGGTTTTTCTTGTAAAACAACTCGTAGACAAAACTCACACCGAGTCACACCCGCACATGTTTCACAAACGTAGGAAGAAAATCCCCTCTTCTTCTTCTTCTTTCTTCCATGATCTCGCAAAAGGCTACACGATGGCCCTCTCTCTCTTTCTCTAGGTCAGAAAGTTAGAAGAGAAAAACAATTTGACAACTAATTGAGGAGTATTTTAAATAAACTTAATGCTTATCCTCCTCACCCAAACAGATACGTGCACCACTTATAAATTTCTCATCAAAATTTGCTCGCAAACTTCCCATGGAAGCGATGCTTTGAATCCTCCCTAGCCAATCTTTGGCTTTCCCACATTTCATTAATTCTTTTGCCACCCATCTCAACCAATGGAATATTTACTCCCCTCTCAACCAATGGAACACCAACTCATATATATAATACGCATGCATGCACCATAAAAACAATCTTTTAAGGAAAAAAAACAAGAATAAAAATCTGAATTTTAAAATAATAAATTAAATACAAAAATACTGGTCTTTACACAATTTATGTAAGGTGCAACTGGATAAGTTTAGAGTGATAAAAAAATAGGATAACTTCACGAATTTATCACAAAATTCGGAATTATCGACAGGTTATCGTGACAGTTTCATTTTCTCACGATTTAATAAATTTTTTAATTTTTTATGAAAATCTCGTAAATATATCAAGAGAAATTGAAAATCTCTGTAAATTTTGTTACTATGATTATTAAGTGTCATATATTCGTTGGTTTTTAATAAGTATCCTCAGACATATGTGAATACAACCTCAAATAAAAAAGATATAAATAAAATAAAATTATTTAAAGTACACATTTAGACTTTATTAATTAATTTGGAGTAGCCAATAATTAGTAAATCATTTTCTAATTAAGCAATAAATTAATTAGCAAAATTGATAAGCAAATTAATTAATTTTGTTAACTAGAAAAAGTATATAAAATTCAAATTTTGAACTAATTAATTACTAAAAATTATTATTAAATTAATTTTTATGACTAAAAGATAAATATAAAAATTTAAAACTTTAAAGTTATTTATCTAAATTAAATTATTTTTTGAAATTAATATGAATTCTCTTAACATGTGCTCCCAGACACCCATTAGGGACCAATGCATATATGATACACAATATGTGCATTGGAAATATGCAAAACATTATTACATAACCACTCTAAATTATTGAAAAAAATTGAATTTTATATAGTTGTCTCTAATTAAGAAAATTAATTTACTTATTAATTTCACTAATTAATATAATACTTATTTAAAAAATTATATACTAATTAATGGAAACTCCTAATTAATCAATGAAGTCTAAACGGATATTTTAATTAATATTATTATATTTATTTTTCATATTTTGAGTGCAATATTTATAATATACCATATGTGAGTATATATATTTATTTATTTTATAAGAAGATAAAAAAATTAAAATTAAGATTAACTCAAACCATGTAAGATAATTGGGCTTGAAAGTATTATTAGAAAAAATAAAAAAGATAAAATCTCGTTACGTGGGGAAAAACAAAAACAGAAAGGAAAAGGGGAGAAAGAGCGCAAATGTTAATTTAAAAAGTTAATGGAATATAATATTCAAAGACAGAACTGACGATAAATATGATTCTAAAATCTTCATTAATTTAATATGGTAAAATTGTCAATCTATAAAAAATGCATGAAATATGCTATGAAGTTTTACATATTCATTAAATTATTAAGGGTGATATTGTTAATATATGAGAAGTGCATTAAATATATCCTAACATTAAGAAGTGTATCAGTAGGTTATAGTGGAAATTTTATTACAGTAATGGAGGAAGGAATGATTAGGATGCAATTCAGATAAGTTTGACTATATTAATAAATGATGTTTAACAAAATCAATAACTTTTGATTACATCTTAACATCAATAATTTTTGATTACTTCTTAACATCTTTCACTACAGTTTCTACAGTCGATTTTTCATTGCACCCAACAGCCCCATTAACAATACGTGTTCTATGCATTATCATCACCCAAAATATAAAAGTACAAACGTAGATAGCCATGAATCAAAACTTGAAATCGAATTGTGGAGTAAGATTGAAGGATACAATTTGATCGGGCCCTTTGAGGTGATAATTTAAAGATACCTTGATTTTTTCTAATGTTAGTACCAGAGTTACTGTTAATTAACATAAAAAGTACTTGAGTTTTACCTGAAATTTTATTTTCGAATTTGAGTTCTCATTTTCTTTTGTTAGGGATAATATTTGTATATTGGCAATACCATGATCAAACAAAGAGTTCTATAGTGAGTAGATTTAGTATAGGCTAAGATACTATAGCCTTGATCAAGTAGAAGTGTAAATGTCTCAAGAAAAGTTATCGAAATTCTTTTAGAAGTCTAAAAAGAGTTGAAAAAAACGAAATGAGTAATAACGCAGGAAGGCTGCGGATGACCATAGTTAGTCACGGGAAAAAGCTGACAAACGTCTCCAAAAATTGGCTTTGCTTGAAGACCGCAGGAAGGTCACTGGAAGACTGCGGGAAGACTGCTCGAGCACCTTCCCACGAAGTGTAATTTTACAACTCGAGGCTCTGTTTTTCGTACCCTAATTGACCCAGGTCTTGCTATATATATAAGGGATGTATCTAGGGTTAAAAACACAGAGAGAACATTCATTAGAGAGTGTTAAATAGTTTCAAAGTTCTCTCAAATTGTTTAGCGAAGCTTTCCAGTACTTCAAAGTTTAATCCGAAGGAGTTCAGATTTATGGTTCGTGATCGCTGAGAATTCAGCACATTGATGATTCAACAAAGCTACTAAGGTGTCAGTTTTGTGTCTACAAGGAGTCGAAGGACTTTCATTAGAGAAGTTGGTGCATCGTGGATTCGAACAAACGTCAAATATAGTATAAAGTCGAGAAGTCGATCTATCAAGAGTTTTGAGTTTGTAACCAATATTTATTTTAGTGAAAATTTTTTTAGAGGAGTTTCTTGTGTGGATTTCTTCGCCACATATATTACCTTCTACTTTCAATTATTTATGTGATTGATTATTTGGGATATCTAGCATACTACGTAATTTCAATTGGTATCAAAGCAGGCATGTTTTTGAGAGAAAAACGCGATCCTAATTTCTTGCTAGATGGATCCCCCAAGAAAAGGCGGCTCAAGCACCAAACCTCCGTGGTTTGACGGCACCAATTATCCATATTAGAAGGTTCGTATGAGGGCTCACTTAATCTCCCTAAATGTCAACATATGCCTATCAATTGAAAACGGTTGGTTAAAACCAACTCATACATTCGACAATGTGACAATAGAAAAACCTATGGATACCTGGACCAGGGTAGAGCAAGAAAGAGCAGAATAGAACTACAAAGCCTGGAGCATAATTTTCTGTGCTATTTTAGCTGATGAATTTAAGAGAATATCAAGCTGTGAGATAGCCAAGGACACTTGAAAAATTCTTAAGTTAACACATGAAGGTAATTCTACAGTGAAAAAGTCAAAACTGTAGAAAATAACCTCAGAATTTGAAAACTTGAAGATGTCAAAAGACGATACGTTTGATTACTTCCATGCTAAACTCTTTGATATCTTCAACTCGAGTTTCAACTTGGGAGAGCCAATTCCTAATAATAAAATTGTGAGAAAGATTCTTCGCTCTCTTCCCATAACTTTTCAGGCGAAGGTGACTGTATTTGAAGAAGCAAGAGATGTTGATGCAATGTGCATAGAAGATCTAGTTGGCTCACTTCAGACATTTGAAGCCAACATGATTAAACCAAAATCCAGAAAAATTGCCCTAAAAACTATTAAAGAAGATGAGACCTCCTCGAGTGGTGATGATGTAATCCCCTCCCCTGAAGAAATTGCTATCTATATTAAGAAAATCAAATTATTCTTGAAAAGGAAAGATAGCAAACACGGATAAACAAAGAAGAATGAGAAGGTTAAAGCAGAGAAACCTTCAGAGAATAAGAAAAAAGAAAGCAAGTCCAAGGTCATGAAATGTGGAAACAAGAAGAAGGTACTTGATGCAACACTTGATGATTCAGATGATCAGTCTAGTACCTACTCATCTTCAGAAGATTTTCCAGAGAATTTCACTACATTCATTGCTAAGACTAGTGCCTCCACAAATTCTGCAGAGTCATCCTCTACTGAAGGTAAGAAAGAAGAATCCTCTGAAAGTGAAGATGAAGAAAACACAGATGAGGAAATGAATGTTGAAGAGGCGTATGAACAGCTATATCAGGACTTTCACAAGCTCCACAAACAAAACAAAAAATTGACTGTGAAGAATAAGATGTTAAGAAAGGAGAGCGACAGTTTGAAAATTACTCTAGAAGAATTACAAGGGAAATTTGAGAGTCTTGAAACAAACAAGAAAACTAAAGATGAATGGATAACAACTTTCAAGACCAAACTGTAGCAAAAAGATAAAGAATTGAAGGATGCCCAGACAAAGTTTCAATACATGCAATCCAAGATGAATTCTGCTACTTCCCATCTTAATGATATTCTTGGAATGTAAAGGAGCCCGAATGATAAAAGAGGACTTGACTGTACTGACAAGCAAGAGGTCAATGTTGAAGTTAAAGCCACCTCAAGTGAGCAGAAAAAGCCTCCGCCAATGAAGCAATCTTGTATCCCCCAAAAGCAAGCACCAAAGCAAGGCCAACATCAAAATTTTTATCAAAGGCTTAAAGGTAAGTTTCAAGGTAAACATTTTCAATCCTACTTTAAATTTGTACCTGTTTTTCATCATTGTGGAATTAAATGTCACATTAGACCTAATTGCCACAAATTATATAGGTTATTTTTACTTTTGTTGGCACTAGGAATTTCTTGAGATCTAATTTTCACGTGTTAAATAGTTTTGGCCCATTAAGGTTCCAAAAGTCATATTTTGATTCTAGACCTTACATTCCTTAGCCAAAGAGAAAGAATAAAAAGAAAAAAATTTCATGATCAGTTGGTCCAAAATCCAACAAGCCCCCTAAAATAAAAACTATCTGGGTTAGAAAGAGTGACTTACATATCACTCATACCCCTAAAGATATTGAAGGGGTGAGCCTTGATACGTAGAGGTAATTTTTTATATAGACTAAGCTGTGTATAATTGTTACATTCTTTACTAGTTCAATGAAATTATGTAAATTAGATTTTTGTTTTATATTTTTTAAAACATAAAATTAATTTTTTTAAGATGTGATGTTATTCTTTGTGATGTTCTTAAATGATTTATTATTTCATACACACTTCAAAATCATAGGAGTAAAATTATTGATCTACATAGTGGTCACGAATTTGAATTACTTAATAAACCTGAATCCTATGTTTTGTTGTTATTTATCATAGTAGTGGTGTGCCTATTATAAATATACTGAGGTTTGGACTTCATAAAAAATATTTTCACTACCCTAGTGTGTTTATAAATTCTTTTTTTAGACTATTGTTTGTTCTAAGATATTTTAATTAAAATCACTTGGAAAGGGCTACTAATGGGATAGAGTGCAGCTAGTCTGTTGACATGCAAGTTATCAAAATAACCACCCTCTGGGTTTGACGATATAAGAAGATGGCTATCTACCCGTAAGTGTGTGAAAGCCGCCAAGTAAAGTTAGAAAACTTTGAAAAATAAATTCTCAATAAACTTGGTGGAAATAAATTGAAAAGTTGGTGTATAGTTGAAAGGCAATAATGAATTGAGGAGAAATTAGTCGAAGAGCTAACACTGCATACTTTGCTCAATTCGAAATTTAAAAGAGCATTTATTAAATTTTATGCAAGTATGTGAAAAGAATTGATCATAATTGTTCTTAAACTTCAATTCACACACAGCACGGTCATTTAACCATTGGTATGATATGTCTGAACAACTTATGACATAGATAGCAATGTGACTCTTAGAATTCTTATTTATTGCTATTTATGTATGGTCGAAACAAAATTTTGAAACTGTGTTTAGTTTTATGTTTGAGGGAAATAGAACTTAGAATGAATTGATCAAGATTATACATCATCTCTTTTTTTTTTTTTTTTGTTAGTTCATGTCAAAGATGGGGAGAAGTTACTTAAGGGGGAGAATAATTAATGTATAATTAATATTTAATTGAGCGAGAGAATAATTAACGTTTCGTTAATGTTTTATTTCATTGCTTTTGGTTAATGTTTCATTTATTTTTGTTTCATTTATTGCTTCTTCCCACATGATGCCTTGATCATTTTGCTTAAGTGTACAGGAAACAGGTATAATAATACTGAATATATTTTAGGGATTATATTTGTATATTGGCAATACCATGATCAAACAAAGAGTTCTATAGTGAGTAGACTTAGTGTAGGCTAAGACACTATGGTCTCGATCAAGTAAAAGTGTAAAGGTCGTAAGAAAAGTTATCCAAATACTTTTAGAAGTCTAAAACAAGTTGAAAAAAGCCAAACGAGCAATAACGCGGGAAGGGTACGGGATGACTGTAGTTAATCGCGGGAAAAAGCTGAGAAACGCTTCTAGAAATTGGCCTTGCTTGAAGACCACGGGAAGGCCATGATAAGGCTGCGGGAAGACCGCTCGAGCACCTTTCCCATGAAGTGTAATTTTAAAACCCGAGGCCCTGTTTTTCGTACCCTAATTGACCCAGGTCTTACTATATATATAAGGGATGTAACTAGGGTTAAAAACACAGAAAGAACATTCATTAGAGGGTGCTAAATAGCTTTAAAGTTCTTTCAAATTGCTTAGCCAAGCTTTCCAGTACTTCAGAGTTTAATCCGAACTCCGAAGGAGTTCGGATTTGTGATTCATGATCGGTGAGGATTCAGCACGTTAATGATTCAACAAAGCTACCGAGGTATCAGTATTGTGCCTTCGAGGAGTCGGAGGACTTTCGCTAGAGGAGTTGGTCCATTGTAGATTCAAACAAACATCAAACAGAGTATAGAGTCGATGAGTCGATCTATTGAGAGTTTTGAGTTTGTAGCCAACATTCATTTTAGTGAAAGTTTTTTTAGAGGAGTTTTCTTGTGTGGATTTCTTCGCCATATATATTACCTTCTACTTTCAATTATTTATGTGATTGATTATTTGGGATATTTAGCATACTATGTAATTTCATCTTTTTTTATGTAAAAGTTAACAATTAGTTTTCAAAACTACTCCCAGACGAGACACGGAGTAGGGATGAAGAAATTGATCAGAAATTGAAGAACAAGACACCACCAGATCCACGAGTTGGTTCCTTCACATGGAGTAAAATGGGGGGGGTGAGAAGAAGACGGATCATTATTTGTGAGTTCACAATACTGTTTGCTTTACAAAAGAAAAAAAAATAATCTGGAGAGAAACTTTATAGTCAACGATCAAAATAAATGGAACTTCTTACTGAGGCATCGTTTGGTGTGCCAAGATCCTCCAACAACATCCAAAACTTATTTACTTTTTATCTCACTGTACGCATTACGAACCCACATTTTATCTCACTTTTATCTCATTTTTTATAACTTCAAACTCACCCTAAAATCTAAAATATAAAATACTTTATTCTAAACATATATATATATATATATAATATTTTATCTAATATAAAATATTCTAATACTAATTTTTTTAAATTTTTATAAGTTTTTATAAATTGTTATTAAACATGCCTAAAATTACAACTTTTAAGAAAATTAAAATTTTATGCGAAAAAGGTATAAGACAAAAAAAATATTTTTTTGTGACAAATAATCCTTAGCTTAGGAAGACAAAAAAAAAAAAGAGTTAATTTTTTAAAAGTAAACCTAACTTTTTTTTTTTGTGTCGGGGAAAGGAAAACAAAACCTAATTCTTTTAACTTTTTATCATCTTGATATTTTATTTTTTATGATTTAAAAGAAATTTAGGATGTAGAGAATTAATTTTAATAATTTAAAAAAAATCAACAAATTTGATAGCCAAAAATTAGTTGTCCGACTACACCACACGCACATAGAAGAGCAGAGATGACTTGCAACTAGGCATAATAGGCCGTACATAATGATAGTCCCAAAGATCATAAAAACAGTTCATTTGATGACTTTTTTTTTTTTTTTTGGTTTTGGAGAATATATGTATGCTCATTTTACACGTGGGAAATAGATATAACGAATGATTACTTTGATAAAGCAGCTTGCTTAAAGGGATTATATGCACATGTTATAAATATCTTGAACAGGAACGGAAGATCATCACTCGGTAAGTATATTTTCTCTCCCTCCTTCCCCTTTTCTCGTAAAGCAAACACTTACACTTTACTATGTTGTACTTTTGAATAATTTTTGTTTTTTCGATAAATTTCAGTTTATTCTCGAGCACTAATTGAAATTTTCTTTCATCACCTAAGTTTTTTTTTTTTAACAATTGTTAGAATATATATTACTTATATTAAAATATTTTATATCTTATTTTTTAGTAAATAGTTAGATTTATTTTGATACGTAAATTATTACCATACATACCTCTATTTAAAAGGCATCTTCTTTATCATCACGATATATACAACAAAACGTAAATATTATATTATCTCTCTCTAATTCTATTATTTCTTTATCTTTCAATTTTTTATTTCAACATGGCATTAGAGCTAGACTCTATGTTTATATTTATATATATATGTTTCACTGGTGTTGTTTTTTCTTTTCAGAGCTTTGCCTATTATAACACCTTCACAACTACAGTGAAATTTTTTTTTTCACAATTTGAATCGGTGGTCCTTTTTTTTTCGATTTTGACATTTGTTCCTTCATATTTCATTATTTTCGTACAGTTTTTATTTAGAACGATATCTCAACCCATATCTTCATCCTATTCACAGCTTTTGATGAAATCAATTTTTATTCACCAACAGATGTTAGTTTTTTTTTTTTTTTTTTATTAGTAACAAACTTTGAAGAGTAAGTAGCAGCGAAATTTCTTTAAGAATTCTTTGTCAAAACTTCATCACCACTAGCAGTCACACAATTCTAGATTCTACACTCATCACTTATTCTACTATCCGGTTCAACTATTTTTTTGAATATTCTTATTTTTAAACTCAAGTTAATTTGCTATCTTGAATTTGAGGGAGAGTGTTAGAATATTTTATATTAAATATAAGATTTTTTTTATATATATATTACATATATTAGAATATTCTATATCTTACTTTTTAGTAAATAGTTAAGTTTATTTTGGTATGTAAATTATTACTATAAATACCTCTCATTGTAAACCTATTTAAAAGGTCTCTTCTTTACCTTTATGATAAATATGAAAAGATGTAGATATTATATTATCTCTCTCTCCAATTCTATTATTTCTTTGTCTTTCAATTTTTTACTTCAATAATGGTTAAGAGTTTGAGTATCTAATTTATTTGCAGGATTGTTTTGGGGATTAAACTACTTTTGAAGGATTGAGTTGATTTTAGTCTTGTATTTAATTCGTAGTATTAAAACTTGAAAATAAACTACTTATCTCCTAAAATGGGATAAATAACACTACGGAGTGGTGATATTATCTGTGCACCTCGATTTATTTCTCGTCAAAATCTAAAATTCAAAATTATTTTTGGTCCTATCTCATATCAAATCATATCTTTTATCTCGTTTAATATCCCACCAATCAAACACCGAAATAATAATATCAAATAAAAAATTTATACCATAATATATCTAATTCTATATATTATCCATGACATGACTCATACCTCATTATCCAATTTTCTAAAATTTAACATAACTTATGTACATGTGGTGTTTGGTTTATCAAAACTAATCAAATTCAAAACTTTTAGTAATTTTCTTTTATATTTTTCTCCAATTAAATTTCGTGGCCGTATCAGTTTTTAATCAAAACTTTGTACCTGTGTTTTATATATATATATATATATCTATATAATATGGCACAAGTGCCTTTTACTATTCAGTCTGTATATATATGTGAATCTATATATATAAGAGAGGGAGGTGTGGGCAGGGGCTGGAGAGAAGGAGGGAAAGAGAGATGTGGGAACGGACGGACGTGGGGGAGGAATTTTTGTCTCATGTGGGTGGGTGTATAAAATTTTGAAATATTAAAAAAATTAAAAGTTAAAAATTAAAATGTTAAAAATATAATTTAGCATGTAAAAAAGTAACGTTTGAACTCAAAAAACTCCCAAAAAAAATAAAAAAATATTTTGAAATGATGATTAAATGTTTATATCTGATTTATAAAAATGATACATGATAAAATTTTAGTTGAGAATTTTAAAAACTTTTGGAGTTTTATGAAATTTTTTGGTACATTTCAAAATAATTTTAAAGGTGGAAACTTTTAAATTTTCCTCCACGTAAAAAAGGTGAAAACTTTTGAATTTCTTTTGGAATTTTTTGAGTTCAAACATCCCCTTTTTGGTATATTTTTTGAGTTTTTTAAATATTTTAAATCGTTAAATTTGCTCAATTACTATGATTATTTTTCTTTTTAATGTGTTTATTTTTATTTGGGATTATTTTTATTTCCAACGAATTTGGACAAATTTTTTAAAAAGTTGGACTGATATTTGTGCAAACGAATTTGGACAAATTTTGCTATGTTTCAACGAATTTTGATAGATTTTTTAAAAATTAGACTGATATTTGTACAAAAAAAAAAGTGAAAACTTTTAAAGTCTTTTTTTTTTGAATTTTTTTGAGTTTTTTTTGACCTTAAACGCTCCTTTTTACATCAAATTATATTTTTGAGGCTTTTGAGGGTTTTTTTTTTTTTCACTTACAATTTCAATTTTAATGTATTTAATATTAAAATTTTAACTACATATACTTTTACTTTCTTTGAATTTACTAAAAATTTTGAATTTGGGTTATTTTTAATCGTTGAATTTGTTCAATGGTCGAAATTATTGTTATTTTTTTCAGTTTTAATTATCTTTTTGTCACTGTCTTGATATCTTTTAAATAGTGATTTTTACTTTTATAAGTTATTTTTATAGTTTTTAAGTTTGAGTTATTTACACATAAAATTTTATTTTTATACTTTTAAAGACAGATAATTTCTAGTATATATATATTTTATTCAAACACCAGATGCCTTGATGAAGATTGGAACCATCATTGCTCGTTGGCTTCATATTTTCTCTCTTTTTTCCACTTATATATCTCGGAAAGTAAACTGTTAACTCGTGAGTGATGATCTTTTTCTTTTCCCCTTTTACCCCATGTGAAAGAATCAACTCGTGAATATGGTGATGTATTGTTCTCCAGTTTCGGATCAATTTCAGATCACTTTTGGTGAAGTAGAAAGTTTCACCAACAAATTTATTAAATTTCTAACTTTTTAAATTTAGTTAATTTTCCTTAGATTTTTTTTAATTTATTCAATTTTTTTAATTTTTATAAATTTCTATAAAATACATAATTTTTATCAAAAGCGATATGTGATAGCACCAAAACAAAAGGTACGGAATTTTTTTTTTTTTTGGTTTGCATAATAAAATTGCATCAGAAACGAGTTAATTCACACAATTTTTTTATCAATTTGTTCGATTAATGTGGTTGAGAGTATATATATTAAGAAATATTAGTTGTGCCGTTGCCGTAATTATGCCTATTTTGTATTGCGCAAGCACACTAACCCAAGCTGGTTAGTTTGGTTTCATCTAGCTTTTTTTCATAATTTTTTTTTGTCTTATATAGATTTTTTTATAAAAATTTAATTATCTTTCTATAAGATTTAATTTTTAGATGTGTTAATAGCAATTGTGAAAGAATTCGAAAAGTTCTAGTCAGTTTGAATAAAAATTATCCATTTAATTAAAAAAATAAAGAAAAAATTAGTTTTTTAAGGTAAATAGATGTGAATTTTAATATTAAATTTTTTTTTATGAACGTGATTAACAAGTTTAAAGTTATAATTTTTAAAAAGAAAATTAAATTTTGATAAAAAAAAGGTCATATAATAGGGGGGGGGGGAAGTTTAGACAAAACCTTTCAAGGCATTCCCCAACCAAGAATAATATGGTAATTTCGTAACCATGAGACTGCAGTGCCGCGCAGATTAAAAACGCTTGGGTCATTGATCCGTTAAGATTTAATTATATTTAATTTAATGATCTTAATTCGATATGATAAAATTAATTTTGAAATAAAAATAAA
>QLOD02000029.1:21333652-21346347 GCA_003260245.2 Sideroxylon spinosum | reverse complement strand
ATTGCAGACCAATAATAGCAGTTGGTAATTATCAACTACATTTCGGTTGGTAGTTTACCAACTGACATTTCGGTGGGTAAAATACCAACTAACAATATCAGCTGCTACAGAGCTAATTTCGGTTGGTATATTATGAAATATCAATTTAATATTCAATAACAAATTATCAACCAAAAGTTAAATAATACCAACTAACTAGTCGGTTGGCAATTACCAACCAAAGAATCAGTTGGCAATGAAAACTTTGGTTGGTAATTACCAACCAAAATTTTGAACTTTAATTTCATACCAATAACAAATTATCAACCGACTTATTTAATTTACTAACCGAAATTCGGTTGGTAAATACCAACCGACCTTAAAAAATTTGGTTGGTAAACATAACCAACTAGGGTTTTTGCCACCGACCAAAATCGGTTGGTAATCAGTTGGTAATCCATGATTACCAACCGAATTTAACTTATTACCAACTGATTTTGTCAGTTGGTAATCAGCCTTTTTCTAGTAGTGTAGGGACATTCTAATAAATCAGTAAATCCATATCAAAATAGTATTTTCTATGCTTGTAGACTTAAATGTTGGCTATGTCATCAAAGTCTCGAGCCAGATAAAATTGTCGATGCCTCAAGACATTGGAAGCTAAAGAACTAATCAGATTAACCCTTGAAATACACTTTGTGGGAAGTTGACGGGAAACCATGAGATATTTGCTCTAAGCTACTAGAGAATATAGAGAGCAGGCTTGGAAAGATCCCACCACGCAAGATACTCGCTCTGATTTGCAAGATGCTCATGGGTAGGCAATCGAAAGTCATTTCCCACGATGTTCGTGTTTTAAAGCTCCAAGCAGTTTTTTAGAAACTCTATTATCATATTTGGTAACATTTTTGATTTATGCTTTTCTATTTATGCTTTCAAAATTTTGTAAATTGGCAACAGAAACTTGCTTGTTAAATCTATTTACATTTTTTTATTTCTGAAAAAATAAAAAGTTAAACAGAAGAATAAATAAAAAAATAATTTCACTCTTTTTTGTTATTACAGACATTTTGTCAATTTTAGCACTTTCTCTACCTTTGTTGCATCACATTAAAATAAATTATTTTATCTAAATATTTCATTTTATTAAAATTATATTTCATAAATAATACAATTAAATAAAATTAATTAAATTAATCATCCAAATTAAAATATAATACATTTTATTATATTATTTTAATAAATAAAATAATTCAATTAATTAACTTTAAATTATTAATTTAATCAATATGAAATATATAATAAAAATTATTTTAACAAATAAAAAAATTAAATTAAATATTTAATTTAATATAAAATATATTTTATTAAGTTATTTTGAATAAATAATAAAAAAATAAATTAATTAGTTTCATTTAATAATTAATTAATTTAATATATTTAATATATTTTATTAAATTATTTTCAATAAATAATAAAATTAGAAAACTAATTTAATTAATATTTCATATATTTTATTATATTATTTTTAATAAATATCATAATTAAATTAATTAATTTAATTTAACTAAACTTAATTTAATTATTTAATATGAATATAATTTATTAAATTATTTTTTATAAACATCATAATTAAATTATTTAAATTACTATGAAATATGTTTTATTTAATTATTTTAATAAAAAATATAATTAAATTATTATTTAATATATTTTATACTTATTGAATTAAATTAATAGAGAATATTTTTGTTGATTTAAATTAAGTCTTTAAAAACTAATAAAATTGAGTACTTTCTAAAAATAAACAAAATTTTATTTGCAAACACAGTTTCAATTTTTATTTCAAAAAAAAAAAATAAAAACATAAACAAATAAAAAAATAGGAAAATGAATACATTTCCAAATGACCCCTATCAGGCCCCAAAATCCCCAAATCCTAAGGAGTGAGTTTAGAATGTGAAATTTATGGCACTTGGTCCACTACAGTCTCACAATTTATTTTGAGAACCACTGTCCATTCTATCTGTTAATATAAATAAAAGAAATAAAATAAATGTCCAAATTTAAGTTAAACTAGATAGTAGTAAGTCTTACTTATTTGTAAAGTAATATTTCTATATACATAAACTTTTGAGATTATTAAATTTAAAACATAGAAACTACTCAACAGAGCTGTAGAGTTTTAAAAACTGTTGTACCGACCCTTTTAGGTCTCAAGCTGTACACCTGCAGTACTGTCTGGAGGGATGTGAACACCAAACCACTCGTGCTCACAATATATAAAAATATACTTTTTATAATTCATTTTAGAAATCACATAAAAATAATGAATATAGCAAGGAAACATCGAATGCATCAACACATAGCGGAATAAAGACAATGTTAATCTATAATTTTTATTTCTCTTATTAATCTTTTTTTTAATTATATATTTTTCCAAGGTGGGGAAAAATACACTACAAGAGTCTCCGGTTCGTATGTATGTATACAAGTTGCGAACACCTCTACATCATCATTTATAGATCAAAGTCTAACGGTCACGATGAGTCTTACCATCTTCATTGTCTTTATAGATTACTAGCCCACGGGCATATTAACCCAACCATGTGCAGGTTTAAGGTCTTTCAACCTAAGAGTATCTCATGACCCTCCCTATTTTGTATAGTATCCTTACTTCCCCAAAATCAATATTTTTTTAGGTTTCATCTTTATCTTGTTAAAATTTAGAAATAGTGTTTGTCAACCTTTGCAATTTCATATTTTCATTTCCTTTACAATCTTTTTATTTTTAATTAATATTTATTGTAACAATTATATTACAAATTATATCATATCTTAGCACTGAATAGCAAATTAAAAATAACAAAGTCTAATCAAAATTTTAATTCAGTTATAAAGCAATAATATTTAATATTATACAAAATTAAACTCACATTTTGATCACTATTAAATACTATGCATGTAGATTATTATTTTATAATAAAAAGCGTAAAACCGGCTAACACGGAATAGTTATGGGTGCCAAGGAGTAAAATAGCACCGGCCTAAAATTTCCTTATTGTTGTTTATTTCTTTCTTTAAAGAGAAATTAGGCTTGATTTAAAACCTTACTTTTGAAATATGCCAAAGTTATTTTCGTTGTCATTTTTATTAGAAGAAACATTACAAAAAGTATATATAATATACTATTCCCAACCTCAGAGATGAGGAAATCCCAAAGTTTAAAATTTCACGCTTTCGTATCTCTCTTCTCTAGCAGAAATACCCCGACCCAATACTGCCATGACGATCACAACGTCAAAAAAACCAAAACCCTGCTATTCCTTACTTTTTCTTTTCTCTTTTTCTATACTCTCTTTTCTTTTTCCCTCATTTTTTCTATTTCTTTTCTCTTTCTCTTTTTTTTTCCTGGTCTCTTGACTTTCTAGCCATGTCCCCCATATATTTATGCTATCCCCATGCCATGTGGCCATTCGAGGGAGGCTTAAAGGCCACCATTCAAGCTTAAAGGCAACACTCAAAAAAGCTACAAATTGTTGCTTTCCATTCCTAGCTTTAGGTCGTGTTAGATCCGATCATGCTCGGCCGTGTGTCCATGTATATATAATTATATATCTTATTTTAATTATTGAAATATATATTACAAGTGTATAAATTAAAAATTAGAAATTAGAAATTGAAGTTTAAAAATCAAAAATTAAAAGTTAGGATTATTACATTCTCACCTCTTTATGAAAATGTCATCCTTGAAATTTAGATAATAGTTGTAATAACTTATTATATAAACAACTGAGGATATCTCATTCCTATTTCAGATTCTAGTTCCCAAGTAGACTCCTCCACACCGTGATGTTTCCATAACACTTGAATCAATGGGATCGCCTTCCCTCGAAGCACTTGATCTCGAGAATTCAAAATCTGAACTGGTCTAACCTCGTATGTTACATCAAGATCCATCTCTAGTTCAGACCAATCTAATACACGTGTAGGGTCAGAAACATACTTGCGAAGCATGGATACGTGAAATACCTTATGTATTCCTAATAGTTACGGTAGTGATGCCAACTGGTAAGCAACCTCTCCAACTTTTTCCAAAACCTCAAATGACCTAATATATCTGGGTGATTACCTCGTTAGCCGAATCAACATTGCCCTTTTGTGGTAAGACTCTCAAAAACATGTGATCTCCCACTTGAAATTCCAATGGTCTACGCCTTTGGTCTACATAACTATTTTGTCGACTATGTGCTACCTTCAATCGTTGCCTAATAATTTTGATCTTTTCGCTAGTCTCCTGAACTATTTCTCGCCTAATCATTGCTGTTTCTCCAACTTGAGTCTAACAATCTGGTAATCTACATGGTCTGCCATACAAAGCCTCAAATGGTACCATCTCAATACTGGTTTGGTAACTATTATTATAAGAAAATTTTACCAATAGCAGATGAATTTTTCAACTACCTTCAAAGTCCAATAGCTCATAGTAGATCTTTTAAAACCTGATTGTGCGTTCAGACTATCTACCTGGTTGAGGATGATAAGTAGTATTGAAACACAACTCTGTTCCCATTGCTAGCCGAAAACTCTGCCAAAACTTGGAGACAAAATAGGAATCTTGGTCTGAAACAATGGACATCGGAGTCTCGTGGAGTCTTAAGATCTCTTGAATATACAATCTAGTTAGAGTATCCATTATGTCAGTCCTTTGAATTAGTAAGAAATGAGCTGACTTGGTTGGATGATTCACAATCACCTAAGTTGCATCATAACTCTTTTTATTTTTTGGCAGCCTCGCCACAAAATCCATGGTCACAAGCTCCCATTTCCACTTAGACACTGGTAATGATTATAACAATCTTACTGGCCTTTGATGTCCTATCTTAACTTGCTGACAAGTCAAGCACTTGCTAACGAAGTCTGCCACATATATCTTTATTCAGAGCTAATAAAACTGTCGTTTCAGATCATGATACATCTTTGTACCTCTCGGTTGATGAAATTCTCTCATGATGTCATCTCGAACTGATAATGGTGCAAAGATTCTCCATTGATGCTTCACCACACTACCATTACTTATAGTCCATCTCGGTATCTTAACTAGTTCTCTTAGTCTTACTCAGACATTTTCTACTTCTTTATCTGAACTTTGTGCTTCAATCATTTTACGTGCCAGAATCTCAGCTGAATAACTGAAGTATATAATATCCCTTGCTTATCTTCTTCCCTATATTCAAAGTCAAACTTACCCAATTTCTCCATCCTAGGCCATTCCCTAGCAGCAAGTAGAATGATTGAAGCACAAAGTCTTTCTGCTAAATGCAACCACATTTGCTTTATCTAAATGATACTGTAAGTTAAAATCGTAAGCTTCCATATATTCCATCCATCTTCTTTGACCCAAATTCAAATCCTTCCGGATGAAGATATACTTTAAACTTTTATAATCTGAAAATATCTCAAACTTCTCCCTATATAAGTAATGCCTCCAGATCTTTAAGGCAAAGATCACCGCTACCAACTCTAAATCATAGACTGGGTAGTTTTATGTGTGCGTCTTCAGTTGCCTTATCCCATAAGCAACTACTCTCCCATTCTACATAAGTACGCAACCCAACCCTTCTCTAGAAGCATCACAATACACAGAACATCCTATCCTCTTTCTAGAATAATTAATACTAGTGCAGTGGTTAGTATTTCTTTGATTCCTTGGTAAAAATTTTCATAGGCTTCATCTCATGTGAATTTAATTCCCCTTTGGGTTAATTTAGTTAAAAGAGCAGTCAACTTGGAGAAATCTAGCACAAATCTATAGTAATATCTAGCTAATCCTAAGAAACTTCAGATTTTAGCCACCATTTTTGGACTTGGCCAGCTCAAAATGGCTTTAATCTTAATTGAATCTACGGCCACACCTTCGACTGAAATGACATGTCCCAAAAATTTTACCTCTTCAAGCCAAAATTCACATTTAATAAATTTCGCATATAATTGGTGATCTCTTAGAAATTGTAACACTATCCTCAGTGTTTTGCATGTTCCTCCTTATTTTTAGAATACACCAACACATCATCAATGAACATCACAACAAATTTATCTAAATATTCCGGAACACCCTTTTCATCAAGTCCATGAATACTGCAAAAGCATTAGTTAGTCTAAATGGTAACACCAAAAACTCATAGTGTTTATATCTTGTCCGGAGCATTGTTTTAGGGATATCCTCTTTCCTTATTCTTACTTGGTGATAACCAGAACACAAATCAATCTTAGAATACACCGTTGCTCCTTTCAATTGATCAAATAAATCATCAATCCTCAGTAAAGGGTATCGATTCTTGATGGTTACTCGGTTGAGCTTGCAGTAGTCAATACACATTCTTAGAGTTCCATCATTTTTGGCTACAAGCAGGGTTGGTGCACCCCATGGTGAAACATTGGGTCTGATGAGTCCTTTAGCTGAAAGTTTCTCCATCTGCTTCTTTAACTCTACTAATTCTACTGGTGCCAATCTATAGAGAGTGCTGGAAAAAGATTTAGTGCTAGGTACTAAATCATTATGAAATTCCACTTTCCGTTCGGGTGGTAATCCAGCTAAATCTTTGGGAAAAACCTCTGGATATTCATGGACAACTTAGGGTAAATCTTTCTTATTACCAACCTCATCCTCTACTATTGTCAAATTGACAACAAGACTACACAAATACACATGTTCTTTCCTATTTATGACTGGTAAGATCTCAAAATTACGGTGGTCCAAAGAAAACCACACTTGTTTGCCATTGAAACTACACAAAGTTAGCCGTCCTGTATGGCAGTTAATCTTAGCTTGATAGGTTGCTAACCAATTCATTCCAAGAATAACATCAAAACTTTGAATCTCTATCAACATTAAATCAAAGGTTAAGCAATACTCTTGACCGTTTAAGGTATGCCTAATCATTAGTTCACACCCATTACATACTCTAGTGAGGGAAAATTTGCTAGAAATAGGGGTCTCCACACATAATGGGGGTACTAATTGTTACGTTTCAAATCCCAAAGTAGAAACAAAAGTGACAAAAATAAAAGGGTGGGATGCATCGATGTCAATTAATATAGTAGCATGGGTAGTATATATAAGAAAAGTAGCTCGAGTCACCACTGGCTCGACTAGGGCTTCTGGTAGAATGATCACAAAAGTTCTTCCTTGGGTCTGTGTATTAGACATTCCACTCCTTGTCTGACCTAGTTAAGCCCGTATGCATTGGGATTGTTGAGCCTCGTTTTGCATACTCCTAAAAGGGTTATATCGTCATGACAGTGGATTTTGAACTGACAATGAGATTGAGAACTATTCTCTTTGGATGACTAGTGGAAATCTTTCTCTACCTTATGGACAGTTTTCTGTGAATTTAACTCGATTGGCCATGGTTGTAACAACTCCTAGTGTTTCCACTACTTACGCCACTACTCGGGGTTATTTGCCTACTGGTTGTCTTGGGCATTCATTGCTCTTGTGTCCAGGTTATCTATAGTTATAGCAAAAGACCTATTTTGAAGGTGACCTTATAGGAGCCCTTGATTACAACGGTGCCACTCACTGGGTTGAGGGTATGACTATTGTGGTGGTGGTAACAGTCCTTCTCATAGCCTTTTCTTATTAACGATTCCCTATGAAAGACTTGAATTCCTATTCTGCCGCCCTTTCTCAATATTCCTGGTCTCAACTACGTCTCTATCCACCATCACTGCTCAATTTATTAGGGCTTCATAATCATCAAGCCCAAGTGGAACTATCCGTTCTCACAAAGCCAGCTATAGTCCTCTTTTAAACCTTCTGCGCTTGAGACGAGTAGTAGAGATAAATTCTGGAGCATACTTGGATAGGTTTAAAAACCTCCTCTCATATTCTAGTATCGTCATGGAGCCTTGAATCAATTTAGGAAATTCTTCCTTTTTCGTATCTCTCAAGGATTGTGTGAAAAAGTGATCTCTGAATCTTTCGTTAAATCCTTCCCAGGTTAGTCCCGTGGCTCCTTTGCAATTCTATACACTACTCCATTAGCTTGTTGCATGTCCATTAGCTGGAAGGTAGTCCAATTGAGTTTGTCAAATGTTATTTCCATAGCTATCAAGATTTTCCCACATTCTATAATAAATTACTTAGCAATTTCAATACTGGGGGTACCATTGCAGGTAGGAGGCTTCAACCTACGAAATTATTCTAACATGTTTAGGCCTATTTGAGGTCGGTTTGGAGGGTCTGTTCTCACCCCACCATTTGTTATTAATTTAGCTAGTTGTTGCAATGCTACTTTAACGTTAACAACTACCGCAGTCAGTAAACTTTCAGATACCTGAGCATGCTCTTCCTCTCTCCTAGGATTTTCTTGTTGAACTTTCGGATGGATTTCAGTTTGCAGCACTGTGGTGTGACTCTCGTTCTGGCAAGATAGGTATATCCTTTATGTTAACAACAGGAACTCCTCTACAGCTGCTCCGATCTCGACCTCGTCCCTGGCCCCGAATTCCATGTAGTGACATACTAAAATACAACAAGTTATAATTTAATACCAAATTACTAACCAATATCTAATGATACCTGCGATATAATGGAAATATTACAACAACATAACTGTTTTATTTATAACTGAACTTCTTATATGTTACATTATATTAAAAGAGAAAAAAAGTGGGTCTGGCCTATATACATTACAAAATTTCTTGGAGTTCTCTTCCAAAACAACACACGAAATATTAAATAAACAGGGAGATATGTACAACAAAATTCCTCCCTTTCAAGATTTCTAATAACCAACCATTACACTATAAGAACTGGCATTCTTGTTATTTATCAATTATTCCTGTAAAACTTATAGGCATGGCCAGGTTAACTGGAGGAACATTATCGTGCCCCATTTGTTGGCAATTGGGGCATACTTATGGTCTATTCCCAGCCCTAGCACATGACATAGTATCCTCGGTACTTCTTTTTTGTTCCCCGACATTGATGTACACCGTGGTTGGTATGGGCTGCATAATCACTATGGGTTGTAGGACGGCATATGTAGGTAGACTAATTTCAGTGGGTATAACAATCCAACAACTACAGGTGGGTTAAACAATGCCTCTGGATTGACATGTATAAGAAGATTGTGGTTGGGATAGATCATATCCGTGGTTTGATTGACTCGGCTAGGCTGTCCTGGACTAGTGGGGTTAACTATTTTTCTAAAAAGATAAAAAAAAAAAAAACAAAGTTCAAATTAATCTTACGATCATATTTTATAACCAAATATTATTTAATAAATCAATGTAAACACATTTTCAGTTAAGACCTCAAATGTTCTTAATAACTAATTTGAAGTTTTCACATAAAGTATTTACTTTCCATGGTCCATAGGTATTCTAAAACCTTGGCTCTGATACCACTCTATCACATCCCAAAATCCCCAGATCCTGAAGAGTGAGTTTAGAATGTAAAATATAGGGCACTTGGTCTACTACAGTCTCACAATTTATTTTCAAAGCCACTATCCATCTATCCGTTATAAATAATAAAAAAAAAAGTGCCTAGATTTAAATTAAACTAAATAACAGAAGTTTTACTTATTTGTAAAGTGATATTTCTATATACTTAAACTTTTGAGATTATTAAATTTAAAACATAGAAACTACATAACAGAGTTGTAGATTTTCAAAAATTATTGTGCTGACCCTGCTAGGTCTCAAGCTCTGCACCTGTAATAGCATATGTAGGGATGTAAGCACCATGCTACTCATGCTGACATTGTATAGAAATATACTTTTTATATGAAATTTTGGAAATCACATAAAAACAGCGAATATAGCAAGAAAACATCGAATACATCAACACTTAGCAGAATAAGACAACATTAAAACATAATTTTTACTTCTCTTATTAATCCTTTTTATTTAATATATATATACCCAAAGTGGGAAAGGATACTCTGCAAAACTGTCCCACAATCACAGTGGTAGGCCAAGTCATCGCTAGTTCGTATGCATGTATATGGGTCGCAAACACCCTTGCGTCGACATTTATAGATCCGTGTAAGGGTCACGATGAGCTTTACCATTTTTGTCATCATTGTGGATTACTAGTCCACGAGCATAATTACCCGACCTTACATGAGTTTAAGGTCTTTCAACCTAAGGATATCTCACGACCTTCCTTATTTTGTAAAGTATACTTACTTTCCCTAAAATCAATATTTTCTTAGGTTTTACCTTTATCTTGTTAAAGTTTAGAAATGACGTCTGTGAGCCTTTACAATTTCATATTTCCACTGTCGTTATAGTCTATTTATTTTTAATTATTATCTATTTCTAACGATCACGTAACATATTATAGCATATCTCAGCACTGAATAGCAAATCAAAAATATCAAAGTCTAATCAAAATTTTAGTGCCACCGAAAATTTAGTTATAATTTAATATTATTCAAAATTTAACTCACATTTAGATCTCGATTAAATATTATGCATATAGATTATTATTTTATAATAAAAAGAGTGTAAAACCGGCTAACACTGAAGAGTTACAGGCGCTGAGGAATAAAACAGCACTGGCCTAAAATTTCCTTATTGTTATCTATTTCTTTCCTCAAAGAAAAATTAGGCTTGATTCAAAAAAAAAAAAAAAAAAACTTAAAATCTTACTTTTAAAATATGCAAGGTTATTTTCATGGTAATTTTCTATTAAAAGAAACATTACAAAAAGTATGTATAATCTACAAATCCCTACCTGAAAGATGAAAAAATCTCAAACTTACTTTTGCTCTTTTGTATATCTCTTTTCGAGCAAAAATATCCTAATGCAATACTACCATGACAATGACAATGTTAAAAATACGAGAACGCCACTATTCCTTACTTTTTCTCTTCTCTTTCTCTATCATTTCTCTCTTTTTTTTTTCTCCCTTGTTCTTCTTTCTTTTCTTTTTCTCTTCTCCTTCTCCCCAGTTTCCTGACTTCCTAGCCATAGCCCCCTATATATGTGCTATCTCTATGCCACATTGCAGTTCCAGAGAGGCTTAAAAGCCACCAATCAAGCTTAAAGGCAACACTCGGCAAAGCTATGAATTGTAGCTTTCCTTTTCTGGCGTTAGGCTATGGTGGATCCGGCTGTCCTAGGCTTTGTGTCCATGTATATATATTTATGTATCCTATTTTAATATATAGATATATAATAAAAGTTTAAAAATTAAAAATTAGAAATGAAGTTTAAAAATCAAAAATTACAAATTAAAAGTTAGGATTATCACAAGTCCTATGCATCCCAATTTGTGATGACATAGCTTTTAGATGCAACTAGGGTTTTCACGAGAGAGAACATTCATCAGAGTTTGTACAAGATTGACCAATAGTTCTCTTAGACACTTAGCCACCTATTCGTGTATACAACCAAAGGAGTCTGAGTCTTTTGAGCACTAAGGATTCAGCTAAAGAGTTATCGAAGATTCGATGTTTGTACCTTCAAGGAGTCGAAAGGCTTTCACTAAGGGAGTTGGTGCATCGAAGAGTAAAGTCTACCGAGAGATTGAGTTTGTAACCAACGTTTTGATTTAGTGAAAGTTTTAAAGGATTTTCTTGTGAAGGATCCCTTCATTCATATATCGCATTCTCTATTTATCTTTGATTTAATTGGTTGATTGGGATATCAAGCACACAGTATAGAATTTTAATAATAATAATTTTTATTTAGTTAATGTTACGGCTATTATTTTCATAAATATAACTGCTCTATATTTACCCAAAGAACATAACTATCCGTTATTGTTGTTTATCCAAAAAAAACACTTATTCGTAATAATTGATTATCTGGTACTTATCCATTAGATACAATTGTACATCATATCCATTCTATCCAACAAATATAGCTCTCCATTGCAATTTGAAAATGACATTATATGATACTGATATTATAAATAAATTAATGATATAGTTTTTTATTTTGTTACCAAAAAAAAAAAAACTCTATTTTACTTACAATTCTGTAATAATACAAACTCTATTCTTGTCTTGGTTTTACCAGTGCAAAATACTTTATTTTTGTCTTAATTTCACAATTACAAAGTGTAATCAAGGATTAGGAATTTACATATTTTATTGCATAATATAGTAGCTAATTCTGCCTTTAAGGAAAGTGGCATCGTCAGCAAATCATAAAATCCGTTCTAGGACACCGTGCTTGACCTTTTAATGCGAAGCACATAAAACTATTAGATATGCTGCTTCTTTTCGATGGTGACTTTTCTTTAGCTTTCAAATTCCACTAAGGTAATGCGGGGAAACCGGCCAAATAGCAGAAGAGTCAAACCAATCAAGCATTATCTTCTTTGCTACCTACCTTGTAAATCATTGAAGTGGAGCCAAGCAGTCAAGCCTAAATGTATGACTCGGTTTGAAAAGGGATGAAGTGGAATAGAATAACGTATTAAAAAATTTCTCTCATATGTATGTATTTGATTCTTTTATATTAATAAAGAGAAATGAAAATGCGGAGGAATGGAATTTATTTCCCCCCTTTTTTTTTGTTTATCTTTTCACATTTTTTCTTAATTTTGTCTGCCCCTTTTCTCCTTCCACTATAGTTTCTTAGGAAAACAAACAAGATAAAATCATTTCCTTCCGTTTTTTTTTTTTTTTTTTTTGCTCTACACGACTGATATATATGACTTTTACATCTCCTTCGCCGCGTTGCAAACGAA
>QLOD02000029.1:21167501-21178240 GCA_003260245.2 Sideroxylon spinosum | reverse complement strand
TCAATCTTTTTAGCTTTCTGTCCCACCCACCTTGTCTCTTACAAGCAAGCAATTGCGATACGTCTCATTTCCATTATATCCATTACTTTCTTAAGTTTCCCAGTTGGGCTCTCAATGTATCAAGTATCTAATCTCAGCCTTCAATTTTGGACTAGTTTCCTTACCCTCCTCACTCGTTCAAGAAAATGTGAGGGCTCTTGCCTATTTAACATTGCACCCATGTGCCGATGTAACGGTCCTTACTCATTTATCACTGTACTCGGACCATACATCGCGTCGCTAAACAAAGGATGCCCCCACGAAATTTTATTAGGTCTTAAATTCATGAATAAATCCGACTAAGTATTGTGTTGGTTATCGGCTACCTAACGCACAATCTTTCTCTTTGTTCGAGCTTGGGACCGACTATGTCAAGATACCCCAACATAGGCAAAGTTAATGTATCTAGATTAGATTATTTGTACAATATATATTATATGATTATATTGTGTAATTATAAATAACAACCGGAGACAATTCATTTGGGTGTCAAGCCATTCAATAAAACCCTCTCCAATTTACAGTAAGTACCAAAAATAAATCCTAAATAAAATAAAATCCATCTTGTTTCCATTTGGTACATTATCTCCGGTTGAGAAAAAACTCAACTATGACAAGTTAAAAGGGGGTGCTAGCTAGGTTTGACGTAGTGGAAGTGAAAGCAAGTCACATCATCAACAATGAAAACAATGTCTTGCAGGATGCCATGAGAACAAACGACTCCGGGGTCCTCTATTAGTCCACAAAAACTCCATATTGAAAACTGTGTTAATACTAATATCACAGTAGTGTAAGGGTCACAAGTATAAAAGGCCCAATATCTGTAATGAATGTTGAGAATGAGTAGAAACAAGAGCCAAAAAAATCATGAATAAAAGCATACTGCATTTATAGAACTCCATGTTCCTACCATGAGCGTTTATAGATACAGAAAATCTATAATTATTATCACACAAAACAATTCTCCATCTAATATCAATTATATAGGAGGACACAGACTGATAAGTGGTTGATAAGAAGGTTTATGAATCACAAGACTTATTGTATCAGTAGAATCAAACTTACTATTCATATGAAAAAGAAAATTTGAAGAACAAGTCAAATTGTATGCAACCAACTTCTAAAGTTCCCGAACATTATGGATAACATAGATGCCCTCATTAGGCACTGTGGAAAATGAAGCAGGCACCATAAGCATGGCATAAAGAACAGGAGAGCGGTAGAGTAAGAATTCCTAGACATTAAATTCCCACGAGAAATGTTTAACAAATATAACCCATGTTCTTGACATAAATGACTTCTATGAAGAAATAACTCAACATAGGCTTTCCAATCACGTTAATAATTCTCTAAAAGTGCAACCAAGCAAAATATATGTAGGACAATCATCCTTTATCACTCATTGTATGGTGAGTAAGGGCTAATTGAGTGGAAGGAAGCCGTATTTGCGAATGAAAACTCACTTTGAAGCTTTGTTGGCTCCATGAATTGAGAAACAAATGACAATGTGTTGATCTTTAAGTAAGGTGTGGGGTCACGTGTGTGGAATCTGAGGTGTGCTAAGAACACAATGTGCTGTGGATTCACCGGAACTATTAGGTAGGTCAACACCAAGTTCAACTCTAGACCTAGAAACAATGGGCACTTCATCGTTTTGGTGATTCCAATGGTTTATGCCCAGATTTTTAGTCAAGCTGACAAATTCTCAATGAAATTGTTGATCTCATCCTTGAGTGAGGTGGTACTTTGGTTGAGGTTAGAGCATCGAGATTCCATGAAAGATATAGGGTGTAGATATATAGGGTGTAGATGAGGAACTGAGTAATGGTTTTTCTGGGTGAATAGGCTCACTTGGTCTGGTTTTTAAAACATTAAATTGGTGATGTTTGGATCAAGCTGGATTGGCTTGAGGAACAAAAAGGGTACGGGTAAAATTGATAAGTGTGATTGCACTTGGTCTCATTTGGAAATGCTTTCTAACGTAAATATTCTGTGGACAGGTTAATTTTAGCTCGGGGCGTTATTTTGGAGGTAATAAAAAAGATGTTGCCTCCCGTCTTCCATTTGACGCAGGCTTTGAGGTAAAATACTAGGTTGGATGCTACAGTTTCTTGTTGCTTTTATAGTCGTATTTTTTTCATGCTTAATCGTGTATTAAACAGACTCTGTTTCCTCACTTTTGATAGGACAGGCTTATGAACTTTTTACCATTTATGATGACGAGTTAATTTCTTATTACCCTATCAAAGTAATAGTTAACGCATAGTGGTGGGTGTTTTCTCTATGTCCAGAAAAAATAATGTCCTTTATGCTTGTAGTTTTCATGTACTATTTGAGGATTCTTTTTTTTTTTTTTGTTTTTTAATATCTGCGTGTGTCTTTTGATTATACTTCTTTTTCTTTTTTCCTGTCTTTGTGAAGCAAAGATTACCTGTGATCATTTTGATATTGATGTCATTATTGTTTCTAATATTTCTCGTTTGCAGTTTGTGCTGGAATCTGTTAAGATATAGTTCTCTTCAAGAACCTTCTTCTCTGCAGGGCGATGCTAGAGAAATTTTAGAGGGGGGCCAAAGTTCAAGCTCATGGGCACAATATATAAATTTTCATTAGATTTTATACTACTTAATGCCTAATATTTCATTCGTTCTAAGAAATAAATTAATTCATATAGAATAAGTGACCTGACTACAGTTGCTCCTAGCGTGGCCTCATTGTTTGAAATCGTTGCATAGTTGTTTCATTATCAATCCCAACCAAAACATCTTTCTCAATATATGCAACGAAACAAGCCAATCATCTATAATGCGACTACACAACCAATTCTTGACAATCTTCATTGCTAAAGTTGCTCTCTAACTTGCTGTTGAAAGTGGTAGAGTCAATGCCAAAGTAATAAGCATATAAATCAATTAGTATATTGTGCGTTTTTTTGTTTGCACCATCTTCTTAGCAAGACCGGCTATCCCCCTTATTGATTACTTGGAGCTAGTTCGAACATCAGTGATGTATGTTTCAAGCTAATAATCATGTAGCACAAGATTATAAGTAGAAAAATATTTTGGATACAATTTAGTGAAGCGAATTAGCTTTTCCTTGTTGAACCAGGGAATGAGTTGCTTAGATGAAGATGTCCCCCACACACAAAAGCAACTTAGTGTTTCCCTCTGAAAAATGACTACTTAGCTCCATTTCTTGCTTGTCTATAACATTGTAACACAACTTAGCATGAAAATGATGTAAGTTCATCATTTCTTCGGCTCCTCGTCTTGGACGTCCACGAGCCACAAACTTATTGTCCTTCTTTGGAACAACAATATCATGTGCGGAGCAAAAAGAAGAAACTTCCTCGAACAGAGCATCCCATCCATCTTCTCTCATCAAATACAATCGTTGCTTTGATATTTGCACTATTCTCTAGGCATTCTCAATCTCTTGCCCTTTCTTTTGCAATGCAAGTGGCAACTCATTAGTAATCCCCAAGATATTTTTCATCAAATGCACTGTGAACATGACCCAATGACTGTATTGCTTCCAACAACATGCATGCTTCAATGTTTTTTTGTTCCAAACGAACACTATCAACCGTAATGAGTTATAAGTACTTCAAGAATAGAAGAAAACATTGATATAAGTCTAATTAAAGTCCTGTACTGTAAGCCCTAGTGAGTGTCACCTGACCTTTGCCAATTAGTTTCTTGGTTTAAGCCTCTTCTGCTTAGGATCTCCCATTTCTTGAGTGCTTCAATAACTTTGTCATGTCAATCTTCAAAGTTATCTTAAAAAAAAAAATTAACTTGAAAGTGGTATTTTATAATAGCTACAAGAGCCAACAGAAGTTGATTAGCAAAGCAATGGACATAAAAAGCACTTGGATTTTCTCTTGTAAAGTAAGTGCTTTCAAGCCCTTAAAATCCCCTTGCATATTACAAACTTGATAAGCTTACCTTGAGATGATCAAACAATTTCTCAATAGCAGCTTTAGGTGAAGTAGCAGTGGTATTGGCAACATGTTTGAGGCAAAAAAGGAGAATTCTTGTTCCCTTGATTCAAAAATGTATTATTACATTTCATATTTATAGTGAAAGTCAATCTCCTATTTATGGTAAATCCCTAGAATTCTACCAATCACCTATAAATTTTATTTAATTGCTATTAATTACAAGGCACTAATTACCTACAAATCCTATAATCAAATTAATCAAATCAGATTACCAACACTCCTCTTCAAGCTGAGGAATAGATATTTTTCAATCCCAGTTTGCTTGTGATCTTCTGAAAAAAAATCGGACTTGGCAACTCCCTAGTCAAAACGTTGGCTAATTGATTTTCTGTAGTAATATAAGGAGTGCATATAAGACCACTGTCAAGCTTCTCCTTTATGAAATGTCTATCAACTTCCACATGTTTAGTTCTGTCATGTTGGACTGGATTACGAGTTATGTTGATTGCTGATTTATTATCACAATAAAGCTTCATAGGTGTATCCCATTTGATCCTCAAATCTTCCTAAATAATTTTGAGCTATAGGATCTCACAAATTCCCAGAGCCATTGAGCAAAATTCTGCCTCGGTGCTTGATCTTGCTACAACTGTTTGCTTCTTGCTCCTCCAAATTACTAGATTACTACCAAGGAAGGTGAGATACCCCAATGTTGACCTACGGTCTGTGATTGAACTAGCATAATCAGCATCTATGTAAGCTTCAATTTCCATCCTTATGGCATTTTTGAAGAAAATTCCTTTACCTGGACTGCCTTTCGAATATTATAACATTTGGTCCACTACATGAAGATGAACTTCCTTAGGATTTTGCATGAACTGACTTACAATACCTACATCGTAGGCTATGCCGGGCCATGTGTGAGATAGGTAAATTAGTTTTCCAACTAGACGTTGATACATACCTCTATTCACGGTTTCACTTTTTGTGCATTCTCCAAGTTTGTGATTAGGCTTAATTGGGATGTCTTATGGTTTACATCCCAGCTTGCCTATTTCTTCCAAGAGATCTAAAATATACTTTTGCTGTGAAATGCAAATTCCTTCTTTGGATCAACCCACTTCAATTCCTAGGAAGTAATTCAACTTTCCAAGATCCTTAATTTCGAACTCCTCTACCAGGTATTTCCGAAGGGCTTCTCTTTCTTCTGAATCATCTCCAGTTACAATAATGTCATCAATATAGACGATCACAGCTGTGACTCCCCCTGAAGCCGAATGTTTGATAACTAGTGTATGGTCACCTTGGCTCTGCTTGGTACTTTCTCTTCTGTATCGCCTTGGTAAACCTTCCAAACCATGCTCGGGACACTGCTTAAGTTCGTACAATGCCTTTTTCAGTTTGCACATTTGACCTTCTCTTTTATTCGCGCCAAAGCCAGTTGGAATCTTCATATAGATTTCTTCTTCAAGGTCTCCATGTAGAAAAGCATTCTTCACATCGAATTGTTGTAAGGGCCAGTTGTAATTTGTAGCTAAAGATAATAATACTCTAATAGTCTTCATCTTTGCCACCGGTGCAAAAGTCTCCTAATAGTCCACTCCATAGGTCTAAGTATACTCTTTAGCTACTAGTCTTGTTTTATATCTTTCATTGGGTCCATCTGAGTTGTACTTCTCTGTGAAGACCTATTTGCACCCTACCAGTCTCTTCCCAGCTGGTAACTCCACCAGTTCCCACGTTTTATTCTTCTCTAAAGCCTCCATCTCAACCTTCATAGCCTGTCTCCATTCCTCTTTGCCAAGTGCCTCAGATAAAGATTGTGGAATAGCTATAGAGTTCAAATGGGTGAGGAAGCTTCTGTGGGATACAGATAACCTTTCAAATGACACAAAGTTAGGCAAAGAATGCAGGGTACATTTTCTCACATAGTTTCTTGCGGCTATTGGTAGGTCTAAATAAGAAATAAAAGGAGAAATTTCAATGGAAGGGCTTACCTCAGTCCCAAGTGAAGAGTCAGATTCTTGAACATGCACAAGATTGTCCACCGGCTTCACTCTCGTTGAGTATACCTGTAATTTGTTTTCTGACAGAGGAAATTGTTAACTCTGAAAGTTCAATGGAGGGTTCACTAGGAATTGATTCATTGGAAGTGGAGTCAGGAGTAGAATCAGACTGATTAGAATAAGTTTTGTCAAGAATGGATGGCTCTCTCAAAAGGAATCCTTATTTTCCAATCTAGCTAGCTCCCCCTGAAGATAAGGATTAGAGAAATAGCTCTCTTGTTTAGCAATGGTGACATCAGCATAAATGTAGGTTTTGCTAGTTGTAGGATTGTACCACTTCTAACCGTTTTGGGTAGAAAAGTGACTATGAGAGTGAACATGAACAAAGGAAACACATCCAGAGACTCTAGGAGGCAATTTAGTTGAAAGATGGACATTGGAGAAATACCTGCCAAGACCATTTATTGGACTTTTGGAGTCAAGCACCTGAGGAGTACGATTGATTATGTGAGCAGCAGTTAGAATAGCTTCCCCCCCAAAACCTCTTTGGAACATGATTTTGAAATAGGAGGGCTCGAGTAGCTGCTAAAAGATGGCCATTTTTTCTTTTAGTAGCACCATTTTGCTGGGATGTATCAACACATGACGATTCATGAACAATGCCTTCTTTTTGAAAGTAAGTTGATAGGGTTTGATTAAAATAATCCATAGCATTATCTGTCCTTATTCTCTTAATTACTACATCAAACTGAGTTTTGATCATGTTATGAAAAATGGGAAATATATTGTTCACGTCAGATTTCTGTTTAAGAAGATAAATCCAAGTAACTCGGGTGCAATCATCTATAAATGGGACAAACCAACGAGCCCCTGAAATAATAGGAACACGAGATGGACCCCAAAAGTCACTGTGAATTAAAGAGAATGGAACAAAAGATCTTTCATTATTCAAAGGAAAAGAAACATGACGATGGTTAACAATCTCACAAACTTGATAACGAAAATTTCTATCTTAGCATTTTTAAACTAGTTTGGAAACATAAAACTAAGAGTACTAAATGAAGGATGCCCAAAACAGAAATGTTGAAGCTAGATCTGATCTTTATTTGAATGGGAAAATAAAGAAAGTTTCGATGACTTGATTCCAACTCTCACATCTCCATCAGGTAACTCAAGATAGTAGAGCCCATATTCTGCCCTAGCATGTCCAATCGCCTTTCTCGTAACTTGGTCCTGAAAGAGATAAGAATTATGAGACAAGGTAACATTACAGTTCAAATCTTTTGACAACTGATAAACAGATAAAAGGTTGGTCGACAGCTTAGGTACATGGAGCACATTTTTGAGTTGTGGATGGGCTTAAAACAATATCTCCTTGTCCAAAAACAGTGGTTAATGATTCGTCAGCAATGATGATTTTTCTATTTCTAGGACATGGTTGATATGTACTAAACTTATGTGAAGAGTGGGTCATATGATTTGTAGCTCCAGAATCAATAATCCATGCATTTGACAAATTGGAATTAGAGGCATTTAAAGCATATAAGGAGTGAGAATTACTTGTTTTTGCTAAGGAACAAGTACCGGAGGCCTTTTCTAATGAGTCAAGGAGTAATTTCAGCTTCCCGATGTATTCTTTGTTGAATACACTCTCCCTTTCATTGCTTGGATGCGACTCTTCTTCCTTGGTCTGAGTCATATATCCCTAGCTTCTTTGAATGTTGTTTTTGGAATTTTGATTCCACTAGGAACTTGGAGGTTTTCCATGAAGTTTCCAACACTATTCTTTAGTATGACGGGGCTTTTTGCAATGGGAGCACCAGAGGCTATCCTTGTTAGAGAACTTGCCTTTAGTTTTTCCACTATCTGAAGCCCTAATATTAGAGGTTGAGGGCTTCTTATCTTTATTTTTTTCCTACCATAGTCGGCCCCTCAATAGGTGGTGAGTATAGCATAACTCCCCTGCGACTTTCTTCAGCATTAATGATGGAAATGGCCTCATTGAGCGAGGGTAATTCTTTCCTCCCCAATATCTGGACTCTCACTTACTCTGTATTTAATCCAACAAGATAGTCATATACACGTTCCTTCTCAATGAATTTCTTCAATGTAATTGCATCTTCACTACATTTCATTTCGATGCAACGATAATGATCCATCTCTTGCCATAAATTCTTCAGCAAATTAGCATATTCTGTAACCTAACGGTCTCCTTGTTTAGTGCAAGAGATCTTAGTCTTGATCTCAAAAATTCGGGTGGCATCCCCAGCCTTAGAGTAAGTCTATTTAGTGGCTTATCATATTCCTTTTGTAGTGGGTAAGAACATAAATGTTTTCAGGCAACATGGAACTCCACAGCCAAGACATGACCATAGGCCATGTTTGTTTGAAGGATATAAATGGGGGATTGGATAAGCAGTCTACTATTTTTGATCAAGTTGATTTTAGTCCTGTGTTTGTTTTGCAGTATTAGAACTCCGGATTGGATTTTATATCCCCCAAAATGGGGTATAAGTAATACCATGGAGGTGTGGTATTACTTATACCCCATCTCTGGATTTGTTTCCCTCTAAAATCTAGGGTTAAAATTATTTCCTATCACATCTTATGTCAAATCACATCTTTTATTCTACTTTATACCCCATCAATCAAATATTAAAAAAATAATCCCACATAAAAAAACTAATCCTATGTGAAAGCTGGAGAGAAATTGATTGAATGGCTTGATACGCAATTGGGTTATCTATGATTTGTATTTATACACATAGAATAAAAGACTTTACATATTCCATACATCACATCTAGACTAGATACATCAACCCAGACTAGATATATAAATGCAAAGATACATAAATGACAACAATACATGAATGCGCATTAACTTTTCACAATCTCTAGAATTAGTCTTGGAAATCGCCAACACTTCCCCTCAAGCTGGAATGTAAATGTTTTTCATTCCTAGCTTGTCTAGAATCCTATGAAGAGATGGACTTGGTAGACCTTTGGTAAGAACATCTGCTAGCTACTCTTTGGTTGAAATATAGGGCATATATAGTATTCCACTTTCCAATTTTTCTTTGATGAAATGACGATCGATCTCTACATGTTTGGTGCGATCGTGTTGTACTGGATTATGAGCTATGTTAATGGCTGATTTATTATCACAGTAGAGCTTCATACTTCATTTCCAACAAATCCCCAAATCATCCAAAATAATCTTCAACCATAAAAGCTCACAAACTCCCAATGCCATAGCTTGAAATTCTGCTTCTGCACTTGATCTAGCTACTACTGCCTGTTTCTTAATCCTCTAAGATATAAGATTTCCTCCCAGAAAGGTACAATATCCTGAAGTTGATCTTCGATCCACTATTGATCCTGCCCAATCTGCATCAGTATATGCTTCAAGATTAAGTGAAGTGCTTTTCCTGTAGAGAATTCTTTTTCCTGGACTGCTCTTCAAATACTTCAAGATTCTATAGACAGCTACTAGATGTTGTTCTTTTAGTGAGTGCATAAATTGACTCACCACGCTAACTGCATAAGCAATATCTGGACGAGTGTGTGACAAATAAATTAGCCTTCCCATGAGTCTTTGATATCTCCCCCTGTCTACCAGTGTATCATCTAGTTCTTCATCCAGTTTATGAGACTGCTCAATAGGAATTTCAGATGGCTTGCACCCAAGTATCTCTGTTTCTTTCAATAAGTCTAGGATGTACTTTTTTTGAGAAATGAATATACCTTCTTTGGAATATGCCACCTCTATTCCTAGGAAGTATGAGTTTTCCCAAATTTTTAACTTCAAATTCCTCTGCCAATTTTCTTTCAAGTTTTCTAATCTCCACAAGGTCATCATCTGTTATAATAATATCATTAACATACACAATTAAAATTGTGATTTTATCATTTTGGGACCTTTTAGTGAAGAGAGTATGATCTTCTTGGGACTGTTTAAACTGCATCTTCTTCATTGCTTGAGTGAATCTCCCAAACCATGCTTGGGGAGACTGCTTTAATCCATACAAAGCTTTCTTTAATCTACATACGTTGCTTCTTCCAAAGGTGTTACTGAATCCTGGTGGTGCCTGTATATAAACTTCTTCGTCTAACTCACCATGCAAAAAAACATTCTTTACATCAAATTGTAGTAATGGCCACTGAAAGTTAACTGCTAGAGATAGGAGTATTCTGACTGTATTCGTCTTGGATACTGGAGCAAATGTCTCTTAATAATCCACTTCATACGTCTGAGTATATCCTGTAGCTACAAGCCTTGCTTTGTACCTTTCTAAGGAACCATCTGCCTTATACTTAATAGTATAAACCCATTTCAGCCTACCAATTTCTTCCCTTTTGGTAATTCCACCATATCCCAAGCTGTATTTTTCTTCAGGGCTTCCATTTCCTCTATCATTGCCTTCTTCCACTTCTTATTCTGTAATGTTTCATCAACATTTTGTGGTATTCTATCTGAATGTAACTTGGTAAGATCTATAAGATGAAGAAATATTCTCAAAGGAGATAAAGTTAGCAATTGAGTGATGTGTGCATTTCCTCGTCGCTTTCCAGATAGCAATAGGAATTTCAAGATCTATTAGATCAGTACATACCTCTTTATTACCAGCCAGCGATTCAGACAGTCGAGCATGCCATGGTTCAGGATTAGCTCTCCTTGAATAGACATGCAGTGGTAAATTAGGAGTTTGGTTCCCTATTTTCTCATTTTTATCAGGAGTCGGGCAAAAACA
>QLOD02000029.1:21148844-21160535 GCA_003260245.2 Sideroxylon spinosum | reverse complement strand
AAGGGACTCAGTGAATCAGAATAGGATACTGAGGGTTCACTCGAGTTAACAACACTAGTATCAGAATCAGGGCTCGTAGATTCCTCAGGAACATGATGGGTTTGCTCGGGAAGGCCATATTTCTTCTAACAATATGGCTTTGTCTTATTAGTACCTGCACAATGATCACATTTTTTTGTACCTCGCCTAGAACTTTGAGAACTACCACGAGCATTACGACCACCAGGAGAACCACCACGAGAAATACCTCGTCCACCACCAACCAAAGTGGCAGAATCAAAACCTCCAAAGGATGAAGGTGTCCGTCGAGAATGATGAGCCGATGAGGAATGCTGCAATCAAGAGTATGCATTAGCCATGGACAGAATGGTTTCTCTAGCCACGAGCTGATCTTTATAGCCACAAAGATTATTGAGTCCAGTCAAAAGTAAAACGGTCATGAGTTCCTCCCATTGCTTTCTCATATCGGCCTTAGTTTCTGGAAAGGGACGAAATTGTAAGAGACGGTCGCCAAGACCTTTGAGAGTGCCGTAATATTCAAAAAGAGGACGACCATTCTGTTGAAAAGAGAAAAGCCGCTCATAAGATTCAAAAATCTCAAAAACATTACTTTGCTAAGAGGAGGAGTAAGATAAAGAATCCCAGATTACCTTTGAAGTCTCACATAAAGATACTATTTGCAAAACAGATGGCTCAAGATTATACCACAACCAATTCATAACCATGGCGTCTGAAGCCCACCATTGTCAATACATAGTAAATTGAGAATCCGGAGGCATGTCAATGAGAAAGTGGTCCATTTATCGACCTATGAGGAAAATCCATACAGCATAAGACTATGTCAAGTAGTTCGTTCCATTTAATTTCTCGCTCGAAATTGATTTCAGAAGACTATCCAGTGGAATGATAGGTACTGTTGAAACGGGAACCAGTGACAAATCAACATTAGATTTCGTTGGATCATCTGCATATTAAACCCTAGACACCAATAGAAAATAACAAAAAAGAGCCTGCAGTTATAATAGATCACCAGTGGCGGAGACCCAAAAAAAAAAAAAAAAAAGACAAGCAAGCAAGCACTGTCAACATAGATCGAGATCGAGAAACACAGCTAAGACAACAATCAAACATAATCATTATCTGATTCAAACCAGTGAACAAGTCTAGCGAGCAACGATCAACAAAAATATCAAGTGACTACGATCAGATCATCTGGCATCGACGAACAAACTGGACAGCGACAAAAGAATAAATCAGCAGGTGCCGTTGACTGAGAACAACCACCGAGAATCGGGATCAATAGTATCGACTGAGAGCCATTGTAGATCTTTCAACAGCAACCAAGGACCACCGATTGAGGATCATCGTCGGCTGAGAGCGACGATGAACCAAGAATCAAAAAATCGACAATGAATCAGAAATTCGAGCGACAAGCAAGAGCATCACAGTGCATTCTTGCAACAAGCGAAAGCAATTACTAGCGTTCAAATCGATCGATCGATCACATGCATCCTCGATCAGATGAGCAAAAAAAGAAACGACGAGCGAGAAAAACAAATTAATCAACTACGACAAGGAATCGCTAATTGGACTGGCCGAGCAATGATTGGAATCGCCTATTGGAATCACTGACGGTGTATTTGTCGCCGTCTGAAATCACCGACAAGAAGCTAGTTCTCGATCGACCAAGGGAAGTCATCGAAAGCCCTAATTGTTGTTGACGGTCAAACCCTTCTTTTTTTTTGGGAAGAAAAGGAATTGCTCTGATACCAAGTTGAAGAATAGAATAAAGAAAATCAGACAGCTTGCCTAGTCTCCCTCTCCAGCATTATATTTATAATAAGTGATTACAACTGTGAAAGGAAATTACAATCGACAAGTAAGGAAATTACAATAAATCATAATCAATCAATCAACCGTAATTATTCTCTAATTATCTGGAATATTCTGACATAGTGAATCAAGTTATTTGGAAGATGGAAAAAAGTTATATTGGTGAAATTTGTCTTTCTATACAGTAATCCTTATGATAGCCTCAACATTGGGTTTCTGCTGCTGAGGAAAGTGGTGCTATGTAAAATTGTGACCAGATACAGCTTCTATTATAATTATTAGCCATTATAAATGGTGTGATGTACATTTTTATCATAATAGTGCTAAGGCTTGGGTGTTCTGTTGAAGGGTATTGCATAATTGATATTCCTCAATGTTCCTTCTCCTTGGGGCAGTGACCTCTATCTCCTTGTATTGCAGGCTGTTGGAATAATTGCTGCAGTAGGTGATTCTGTTAAGCACTTAAAAGTTGGCACTCCTGCTGCACTCATGACTTTTGGCAGTTATGCGGAATTTACAGTGGTATGTTATCTTGAAAAATATAATTTCTAAACTTACGAGTTCTGCTCTACTTATCCCTCCTCTCTCCCAATCACAATTAATTTTGAATGTCAATTTATGAACATTAGCTTTCATTTTGTTCAACAGGTTCACTCAAAGCACATTCTTCCTGTTCCAAGTCCCGATCCAGAAGTGGTTGCTATGCTTACGTCTGGACTTACAGCGTCAATAGCTCTAGAAAAGGTTAGCTCCTTCTAAAATTGTCTTGTTCAGGATTTTGGCTAAATAACTGTTGTTAGCAAATAGATGTTTAAGATTTCAAGTATTGGAACCATTCTTCGAACAGATTCTAACACGTTATTTTTTCATCACACTTTTAGGCAGCACAAATGGAGTCTGGACAAGCGGTCCTTGTAACTGCTGCTGCGGGAGGGACTGGCCAGTTTGCAGTCCAGGTTTGTTAAATGAATATGAATAACCTCTGTTATGGATGGTTTCTAATTGTTTCCCAAGTGTATATTTAGGAAAACATGTTTGTGCATGGTCACATTTGGTTGAAGGACAGTGACTTGGTTTTTTTCTGTTTGTTGGTAATCAGAATAAAAAATAACTGAGAGGAATGATCATCATCTTCTCCCTCATACTATATTTATAATCAAGATTCAATTGCAAGAAAGGAAACTGGAACTAATTACCAAAAATAAATAAGGTATATTCTACCAATTATTTTTTAATATTCTAACACTTCTCCTCAAATTGGAGCATAAAAATCAAACATGCGCAGCTTAATAGACGTTTTCTGAAATAGAGAACTAGCTAAGGGCTTGGTGAGAATATGAGTCAAATCATACAAATGGAGAATTAGTATCATGCCTAACCAAGAGGTTTCGAAGAAAGTGACAGTCGACCTCTATATGTTTAGTGCGTTCATAAAAGATAGAGTTGTTAGCAATGAAAATCACAGTCTAATTATCGCAGAACATAGACATCAAAACTGAAATATCAATACCAAAATCCCAAAGGAGAGAACGAACCAGATCATCTCAGGCCCAGTATGAGCCATGGCACGATACTTAGACTCAATACTAGATCGAGCGATTACAGTTTGATTTTTATTACGCCGAGTGACAAGTTTACTACCAACAAAAGTACAATATCCAGAAGTAGACCTCTGATCTGAACAACTACCAGCGCAATCTTCATTACTATATCCAATTACATCTTCCGTGGTGGAATCTTGATAGAGTAAACCTTTACTAGGAGAATTCTTCAAATACCACATAATACGACACACAGCTTCAAAGTGAGGTTTGCGTAGAGGATGCATGAACTTACTGATCACACCAACTGCATATGTAATATCAGGATGGGTAATAGTGAGATAAATCAGCTTACCCACAAGGAGTCGATAACAACCAACAACCAAAAAAGGATCACCACTCTCATTATCTAAGTGAACAGAAGGATCCGTAAGAGTGTTAATGGGATGAGACCCTAAAAGTTCAGTCATAGAGAGTAAATCCAAAACATATTATCTTTGAGATAAAGATATAACCTGTGAAGAACGGGCAACCTCAATCCCAAGAAAATAGTGTAAAGCTCCATGATCTTTTGTGTGGAACTGTTTTTTCAGATAACTCTTTAATACAGAAATGCTATTAATGTTGTCACCAGAAATGATAATATCATCCACATAGAAAATCAAGATAATGGTGCTAAATGATGACTGATGGATAAACGTTGAGTGATCAGAGGTGGACTGTTTGAACCCATAGTCTAGACTAGAAGAACTAAACCGATCAAACCATGCTCGTGGAGATTGTTTAAGTCCATATAAGGCTTTGCGTAAGTGACAAAAAACGTGTTCATTTCTTTAGCAAGATAACCAAGTGGCTTGTCCATATAAAACTCCTCCTAGAGATCACAATGTAAAAAGGCATTCTTGATATTTAATCGGAACAAGGGCAAAGACTTACACAATGCCACTGCAAGAAGAATGCAAACTGAATTAAGGCAGGCGACGGGTGAGAAGGTCTCAAGATAGTCCACACCATAAGTTTGAGTATAACCCTTTGCAACCAAACAAGCTTTGAGACGTTCAACTGAGCCATTAGGCTGATACTTTATTGTGTAAACCCAATAACTACCAATTGTTTTCTTCACCGAAGGAAGAGAAGTGAGCTCCCATGTCTGGTTGTGATGTAGTGCTTGCATCTTTTCATCCATTGCTTTCTTCTAGTTCGATGATAATAGTGTTTGATATAAGATGTAGGAACAAAAATGGAGGACAACGCACAAACGAAAGGCTGGAGTTGAGATAACATAAGATGATAAGAAGCAAATTTAGCAATGAGATGCTACATACAAGTATCTTTACCTCGCCTTTTGGCAATGGGAAGGTCATCAATAGCAAGGGACTCAGGCTCATCTTAACTAGTGATAGAAGTGTCCAGATCAGAAGTAGTAGGTGTCTCAAGGGGTATAGGATCCACACATGTAGCGGTGATTAGAGCAGGACAAGTGCAACACTGATAGACTTGTAATGGTACATCGGGAATAGGAGGAACAGGATTATAAGGAATAGGAAAATAGGATCAGTAATGGGAAAAGATGTAGATGACTCCTCACGAGAGGAAGGAGAAAATTCCTCCTCTTGAGATGACAACTCCCTCTGAACTGGAAAATAGGGTGTGGACTCAGAAAAAAGTAACATCAGCACTAACAAAGAAGCAACAAAATGGAGGATGATAACAATGGTAGCCTTTTTGAGTACGAGAATAACCTAGGAAAATATATCGACGAGCACGAGGTGGTAATTTGCCCGTGCTATGATCAAGATTATGAACAAAGGCAGTACAATCAAATGTTCGAGGAGAAAGAGGAAAAGGATCAAAAGAAGGAAAATATGAGAGAAGGAAGACCAATTACCAAGATTGATAGATGGGACACGATTAATAAGGTGACAGGCAATTAGGATGGCATTACCCCAATATGATTTCGGCATATTCATATGTATTTGTAAAGTTCGGGCTACGTCCAACAAATGGTGATGTTTGCATTCAATAGCACCATTTTGCTGAGATGTATGAACACATGAGTTTTGATGAATGATGCCCCTGTCAACATAAAATTTGTCCATGGTAGACTTGATATATTCTAGAGCATTATCAGACCACAAAATTTTGATTCTTTTGTCAAATTGGGTGAAGATTTCATTATAGAAATGTAAGATAATATTGGTAACTTAGAACATGACTTCATTAAAAATAATCATATCATATGCGAGAAATAATTTACAAATATAATATCAATAACCGTCAATAGTGGATACTCTAGAAGGACCCCAAATGTCTGTATGGACTATAAAGAAAGGTTCAGACTCACGACCATGACTACTATTAGAAAACGAACTACGGTGGTGCTTCCTTAGTTAACAAGCTTCACATTCAAGACTTGAGATAGAATTAAGACCAGGAGCAAGAAGCTTAAGGTGAAACAAAGATGGATGGACTAATCGGTAATGCCACTAAAGAGGTGAATCAGACACAAGAAAAACTGAATGAGATAGAGAAAAATTGAAGGGGTTAAGTTAAGAAAGACCATCTCGCTCGCACGCTCGAACCAATCTTCCTTTGCGTCCTGAGATCCTAAAAAACACAAGAAGATGGAGAGAAGGTTATGGAACAATTTAAAATTTTAGTTAACTAACTAACAGATAATAAGTTGAAAGGAAAGTTAAGTACATAAAGACTCGAAGGTAAAGATAGGGAGGACGAGAGTTTGAGGTGTCCTTTTGCCGACCACAATAAAAAATGAATTTTATTGTTTTTAGTATGCTGGAGAAAGAGGAGAGGTTGGGAAGAAAAATTCATGACGGGAATGCAGATTTTGTATTCACAAGTTTAGAGGCCCATAAATTGGTTATGTCTGATGGGTTGTCTCAGATTCATGAATTAGGTGGATAATTGCATGTTGGTACCATGACACAAGCCGACACCCATAGAATTCTTAGTTAGAAAGTGACTCAATTTGGAAGAACCTGGTTAGTTGTGGTCAAAATGAAACCAGTTTAGTTTAACTATGTATAAACCAATTGAAGTTTAGAGAGCAAAAAGGTCGCCTACGGTAATTCATTGACTTATTGAAAGTAGTATATTTTATGTATTTTTGGAGATGGATTTTACTGTCTTTTTGTTCTTTTTTACCCTGTGCATATAAATTTGTGATGCATTTGATAACATTTTGTGCTTCTTTTTTCTAATCCCATTATGATGACAAGTTTGCTAATTTTAAGACATGGAAGTGCAGCTTGCAAAATTATCTGGAAATACGGTGGTTGCAACTTGTGGAGGGAAAGAAAAGGCTATGCTTTTGAGAGATTTGGGAGTAGATCGTGTCATTGACTATAAAGCAGAAGATATCAAAACTGTATGTTTTCTAATTCATCGACTTCTATAAATTTTTGTTTTCTTTCTCCATTTTTTGTATTTTTAACAATAATAGTTGCATATGTGCGCACGCATTCAGACTTGACAAGCTATAAAGCTGCAGCATAACATGAGTTGTGCATTTACCTTAAGCTTCCCCCCTCCCCAAGGCCTATTTTGGGCAGGGGAATTCCCTGTATATCCTCAAAACAAGTGTTCTATGTTAAAATAGTTTGATACACATTGTTAGGCCATTTTCTAACTGTTTTAGCTTTTGGGGTAATTGGTAACATAACATGAGATCAGAGCTTTGGTTCCAAGAGGTTTTGGGTTCGAATCTTGTTATTCCCATTTATTGTTATACACTTTGTTTGCTTGTGATGGTGTATCTTGTTTGATTTGGTTTGTTTGTCTCTGCAACACGTGCAAATTATAGTTGCACATGAGGTGAAGTGTTGAAATAGTTTGATACACATTGTTGAGTCCGTTTCTTAACAACTTAAGTTTTTGGGATAATTGGTGAATTAACAATCTAACCGTCTAAATGGCAAACTAGGGGGGAATGTAGTTTAGGCCATAGTTGGATGCTAAAAATAATTGTTCCATCTCCAAATGCTACAATGTTTTGATAGAAAGTGATGCGGAAGCCAAAATATATATATATATATATGAAATAATTATTATTAGGACTTTATTTTTATTTCTTTTTTATCATTACTTTATTTATTACTTAGACCCATTTGTTTTGGGTTTTATTAATATTGAGTTTATTTTATTAGAGGTTATTTGAACCTATTTGTTTTGGGTCTTGTTAGTATTGAGTTTATTTTATTAGGAGCCTTTTGTGTTTTAGCCCATGGATTAGAAATTTATTATTTAAACCCTAATTAGGGTATAAGAAGATTGATTGATTAAATGATATTTTGACCGCTATTTCTTCCCTACAACTGATACCCTCTCTCTCCTCCTCCTCTTTCGTCGTTTTCTTCTTCTTCTGCAATCTCTTTTTTCTTTTATTCAATCCTACATCAACTTTGGTATTGGGGCAAAACCTCGATCACTAAACCTTTCTTAAATCAAAATTTTATTCATTGTCAAGAGCTCCTAACCCTAGCCGCCATCATAGTCCAAAACCCTAGCCGCTATTGTAGTCCAACAAATCCCTAACCCTTCGCGTAACGTCGGCAACAATTTAGCAGAGCCACTTTTGTGAATCTCCAATGATACCCAACTCCGGCAAACACCACCACAGGCATCGCCTTCCTCCGACAAAGTTTCGACGATCTAATCAGTGCCCGGCGACCTCTAGCGAAATTCCGACGACATTCCGGCAAAAGTTCAGAACACTCTAGGACACTCCAGAATATTTTTCCGAGCCCTTTTTCACCCACTTTTTTGCAGATTCGAATTGTCAGTACACTGCTAACTACTTATCAAACGATAACCAGATAGAAACCTAAATAGCAGCCCTCACTGAAGCCATTCAAAGACTGAACGTGAGGTTAGACACATGGGAGGAACGCTATTGGCCAAGCAACTCTATTTACCTCTGTTCTAACCAAATATCAAATTCAACTTCAACTCCTCTATTTGGTGCCTTTACTGATATTCCAAAAGTCATTGATGAACCGAATAGAGAATCTAACGACCACCATTTTGAAGTGAAGAGAGAGCCAAATTATGATCAAATTGAAGAGTTGATTTGTGAGCCTAATCCTAACGAGTTATTTTTCAAATGATGAGGATGACGACCAAATCGTGGGCAAGCCACTTGATGAAATTGTTGCTACTACTGAAGTCATTTTTCTTGATGAGGCACAGATTTTCAGTGATATTACTGAGGTCCCTGTTGGTACTATCGGGTTGAAAAATATGCCTAAAACCTTTGGTGCTTCTATGGATTTTGTCTTTCCTACACTACGAGTTAGTCATTTTTTTATTTTCTTCCAACAATTACAAGTTCCGTTTACTTAATTGCGGTATTTCTATCTTGGGAGATTTGGTGGAGATATTAGATTTCTACCATCCCTGACGTGTGTTCACGAACGTTGGGAACGGCTTGAACATCTACTTTGTTCATGGCCTGACGATTGAAGGAGTATAAAAATTTTTCAACTCGACAGAGTCGAATTTTTCTAAGAAGTGTAGAATGACATGGAAGCCAAATATATATATATATATGAAATAATTTTTATTAGGAGTTTTTTTTTATTTTTTTTATTATTACTTTATTACATGGACCCATTTGTTTTGGGCCTTGTTAGTATTGAGTTTATTTTATTAGGGGCCTTTTGTGCTTTAACCCATGGATTAGAAATTTATTATTTAAACCCTAATTAGGGTTAATAAGAAGATTGATTGATTGATTAAATGATATTTTGACAGCTATTTCTTCTCTACAGCTACCGCCCTCTCTCTCTTTCTCCTTCTTCTTCTTCTCCAATCTCTTTCTTCTTCTATTCAATCCTACATCAGAAAGTTCTTGAAGTGTTCCAAAAATATGTTTTGGTTGTTTTGCGACATGACTGCTTACTCCTATCATCACATGGGCTCTATCATTTTCCAATGCAATTGGTTCTATTGACTTATATGAATTTGATTTTCTTTTTATTATGTCGAGTAGCATGTGGAATGTACAACAAAAAATGCTACAAAATTTCTTACTTCAGCTTTCTCTCTTTATTTTCTTCACCAATTTCTAGTTGAAACTGGATGCTTCAATGTTTGATTGTTACACAAAACCCTGCAATACATTTTAATTTTTGTCATTTATATTTCTTTGCTACTTTTTTATTTATTAATTTCACTTTTCAGGTTCTAAGGAGTGAGTTCCCAAAAGGTGTTGACATTGTCTACGAGTCTGTTGGCGGTAAGATGTTTGATCTATGTTTGAATGCGCTGGCGGTCTATGGACGAATGGTTGTGATTGGAATGATTTCTCAGGTACATTTTTTCATTTTGCATGAATCAACATCGTGTCTTTTGATTTCCTTCTTTATTTTATTTTATTTTAATTTCTTTCTAGATTCTTAAATATTATTTAATGTTGGCTATTTATAATGAGTTCAAAATTTTAAAATTTTTTGACTAGGAATATTTTTATATGCTTCAGTTTCTAGGGCCATTTTAATTTAGATAGTTTCTTTTTAGTTTTTGTGTCACTAACCATATGTGACGGATTGGATTATGTAGTTTCTAAATTCTGGTCTATATGTAAAAATTAATAAAACTTTTTTAAATTTTAGGGAGGTTTGTCCTTAGCTTAAATGTTTTGGACCTGAATGTTTATATTCACTAGTAGAACCAATTATAGTATTATAAGTTTTTGACCCAAAAATTTACATCTGCTAGTGGGTTTTTTTTTTTTTTCTTTTTAATGAAAAAATCAGTATTATTAGAAAGGAAAAAAGAGGAATAGGCATTAAGGACATGCCTCGCATTACAAAAAGTTCCTCCAAAAATCCCTATACCAATAAATTCTCTATAAAGCTCGTGTAAGTATATATCTCTGACTCTTTATACCAGTGATGTTTTCTTGAACTGAGTTTTACCATTTTTAAAGTTTTATGGGGTCTGAACCATATCATAAATTGTTTTTAGTTCAAAAATTATTTATACAAGTGACATTTTTCCAAACTCCAAGGGGGCGCCCGAGTTGGCCTCATCCCTAAGTCATGGATGTCCTTGAGCCTAGACTAGTAACTGCTTAGCTGAAAAGACTAATACTATACACATTGAGGGTAATGGAAATCGAAGGGAAGCTAAAATTAACGTAGGATGAGATAGCAGGGTGAAACATAATCACATATTTTCATTTTAGCCAATGGACCTCGACTGTGTTTGCTGAAATAGTATTCATGTGGTTGAGCTCAAATAATGATGACAAAACTATGCATTGTTCGAGAATAAGTGAGAATGAAATGTAACTAAACATAAATAAGAATCTACTGAGAATAAAAACGTAACTACAGTCCCCTCGTTGGAAGCATTCCAATTTCGGACTTTCCTTGGATTTACTTTTTCTCTCTCTTGTTGTGAGTCTGCATTGATCATGGAGTAGTATTATGTATTGTATGAATATTGAAGGAGGTGTCACATCCCTCAATTCTTCTTCCATAAGTTGGTGAATGTGTGGCAGTTGCTTGACAATAAATAAAAAGATTTTAAAATCCCATGAGTGTTTGGAATTAATCACTTATGGCACAACTGCAGTCTAGCAGAAAGTTTGATCATAAGACCTCTTGCACTTGGATCATCTGTAATAGTTCAAAGAACCCCTTTGATGCTGTTTCCATAATTCTATCTAGGCTTGGAAAATGCTTGTATATGAGGTCTTATAAATGTTTATAAGCCTGAGGCTGAAATGGATGTATAGAGCTGACAGTAGCTTGAGTTCATAAAAATTTTATTATTCTGGGGCCGTCGGCAATAATCATTCTCCATAATGGTCTCATTCATTCATATGGACTATTTCAACGCCTTCTCTCAAAGAGTTATTGACACTCAAATTTTATCTCCTCTTGTAGTGGCCTCAACCTGAATCTAATCACCCAAGTGTATTTCTGGTATTTGCTGCACTTGGCAGAGCCATCTGAAAAGCATGAGACTAAATCAGCATATAGTTACTACTATTGTTAACGAACATATATGTACATGATCAATTATCACATCAATCTCTTTTGGCAAATATTATTTACTATACAAGCTAAACATCAATACTTTCTTTGTATTTATTTTTTTGTAATTAAGAATTTATAACATACAACCAAACTTGAGAATTTCCTTCAGAAGCAAAGGACCATGTATCATATGGCTGCACCTAAAATTTGAAGATCGTTATTGCTAAATGTGTTGTTATTGCTAAATGTGTTCTTCTGTAATTGAATCTTTAGCAACCTGTTCTGCCTAATTTTAAATTTAACTAGCACAG
>QLOD02000029.1:20952588-20991694 GCA_003260245.2 Sideroxylon spinosum | reverse complement strand
CAATTTAGAGTTCAAGTGTAGAAATTCTTCAGATATCAGGTGCTGCAAAATAGATTCAAATGTAGAAATTCTGATGCAGCAGAAATTCAGATGTGAATGCAGAAATTCAGATGCAGCAGCCTAGAACTCAAGTGCAGAAATTCTATTCTAAAACTTTTAACTACTAACTAAAAAAAAAATGAAAAGAAATGGAACAAAGTTACCCAACAAGTTGAGCAGCTCTGTTGTTGAAGATGATGGTGAGTCTTGTTGCCAAGCAACCCACAGATTCAAGACACCATTACCTCTTAAAGATCCCCGGTAACAGCGCCAAAATTGTACTTGTTCTTGCTAAATTACCTCACTCACAAATATGGATTCAGAGTAGGTGATTTGAGTGATGAAAATTTAGACAAGTTTCCCCCAAGTTCAAGGTGTGGTTGTAGCACAAAATACTGGTTATTACCAGGTTAATTTCCGTAGGGATCTAAGGTGCAAAGTAGTGATTCAATCTAATGGCTTAAAATGGCAAAAACATAACTCACATAAATTGAAAATAAAACGAAAATTTGATTTGGTAATGGTGATGGGTTTGGAAATATGAGTTAAATTTAATTGAAAACTGATATTAAAAAGATGGGCAAGGCAATTTCAATGCCAATCCAAATTAGTCTCAAAATGCCAAGAGTGTATAAATCACCAATCCTATTTGTTCTAATTTATAAGAAATTAATTTCAATTGACTCAAGCCATAGATCGAACATAAGATGTGCATAAATTATCTTAAGGATAATAGAAGTTCTATGTCTAGCAACTTTCATACAGATTTGGAATTAAAGTTCTAAGTTAAGTAACCCCTATGAACTCATTGATAAAATATGTAAATCCATGTCAATCGGACCTTGAATCAATGATTCCTAGAGTAATTAAATACAAATAGAATTAGTAATCAAAGAACTCAAAGTAAACCCATGAAGATCGGCATCTTGAGAATCATTGGAGAGGACATTGTCCTTGCCTTAGCCCAAGAAAACTTAGCCAATCATTTGCAGAAAATTAAGAATGAAAATGAAAATCTGATATTGTAACATTGAAATTTGAAAATAAGAATTACTTGCGAATTGAAATCTAATTACAACTTTCTGAAATTGGAGAACAAAAATGAAAATCTGAAAACAGAGAAATGTAATAGCAATATTTAGTTCTTCTCCACAACAATTAAAAGAAATTCTATCCCTAAAAACTCTCTCTCTACCGATTTTGGGTGTCTCCTCCTATATGTGTCTCACGATGTCTATATCTCCCTCTATGTGTGTATGTCCTCTTTATCTTCTCCCTTAAATTTCTATTCTGTTAGGCACTCCCCGCTCAATTACCAATTTACCCCTCCTTGATTCCAGGTTCGTGTCACCTGCAGAAACTACCGTCACGTGGAATCTGTTGCTGAGATATATTCCCCCATTCGGATGCTCTAAAGCTGTATTCGAATATGGAGTTCCCTCCAGTGCTCACCAACAGTATTCGAATGGGCCATCTTCATATTCGAATGCACTTCTTGCTTCCAGATCTCCCGGACTTATTGTGTAATCTTCTTGTATTGAATTCAGCTAAAAGTTCTTTATCTTCTCTCATGGCATTAATCAATTGATGTCTTGCACTTTGATGTATTCGGTATTCTCTGTGCCATTTTCCTTGGTATCCTCAACATAGCGCAAATTGCTTCTCATTGTGACAAAATCAGCATATGTTCCATATTTGAGTTGTGGGCATGAACTCTGCATAAAACACATATTTTATATCATTTATACATTGTGGAAAGATGCAATTACCAGTTAAATGTGTAACAATTTAAGTCCAATCAACATCTTTTCATGTAGTGCTAGGTCGGAAAATATATCGTTGAAAAGCACTTTTGTAGTGTAGTGTTAGGGTTTTGAAATTCTTTCTGACTTCATCAGGGACATTGAACTGGGTACTTAGTATGCACGAGCATCATCTCGTAACCAAGTCCCAATTATAACATTGGTCAGTCGTTTTCTAAAATTAAACCTAACATTTACTTTGTCTACGATCTTTCGAAAGCATATTATTTTTATTTAGGAGCATTCCATTAAAGCCAAACAAAAATCTCTACCACTACATTCTTAGATCAAAACCAAGTAAAAACCCTAGCCTAGCGTGATCATGTTTTGAGAAAACAAATCAATATTTAAACGATCCATAAATGGAAACTAAAGATTGAAGGTAGCGAAGCAAGATTCACAAGTGTAGAAATAATAAGCGAAGACTGAATTTTAAAACTTCAAGTAAAATTATTTGAAAGAAGAGTCACTTACATACAAGAACCCTAGAATGAAAAGATTAAGACTTCCAAAAGAATGTACTAGGTTCGAGGATAGATTCCCTACCTTTCATAATTTTTACAAGCCTGTTTATAGGCTAAACAAATCAAGGGTAAAAAGGTAAATTTACAAGTGCACGGAATGCCAAAAGACCATCATGGAGCAAGACCCCATGCACCTTTGAAAAGGGGTCCATGCGCCCATCCAAACTTTCATATATGTGTGATAAAATGCCTCACTGAAACACCCAAAAACGAGGCCTCGGTGGGTGCACGATTGAGAAACAAGGGGGCGCACGCGAAGGAGGTGCACCCCCAAGTTCGTGCTTGGTTTCTTTATTCGATTGTTGGTGCTTTTGCCTCCTTCTTTTGGTCAGCCATGCGCATCTCTTCTATTTCTCCTCATTCCTTGACTTAGTGATCGTGAAGTGGCTCCCATCTTTGACATGTATTCGGCGTTAAAATATTCTTATTCTCATTATCCTCTTCCATTACGTACAATACAAAAATCAAATATAAGAAATCATAAAATACTAGCAAAACCAATAAGATAGCTTGACAATATGCTCAAATAGGTAATGGAATGATGCATAAACATGTCAATGATTCCGTACAATCACAACCCCAACCTAGATGTTGCTAGTCCCTAGCAATGGACAGAATTCAAATCTTAGGACTAAAGAGCATAAATCAAGCATTTTCCACTTATTCACAAAGTTCTCATGAGGGTTTGCAGTGATGCTACAACAAACATCTAGTTCAAACTTAATAAGTCACAAAATCCAAATATCTTTTGCACTTCCAAAGTGTTAAGCATGAAAACTTGGACTATCAAATTAGGAAGAGTATGTTTGCAAAACTGTGTCATTCTGTTAACAATGTCAAGAGAGCACAAACAGAACTAAGTTGTGACTTCAAACACTCACAAGGTATCACTCATCGAAGGAAATTCACTCATCATAGGTCACACAAGCATTTAGCAAGTAATGCTATCCTAGTTGCATAAGACCCACAAAAATGAATCAGTGAACTAATTTGAAGTTTAGAGTGCACAGCTCATACCGGTAGCTTCCAATACGATGCAAAAAGTCACACCACACTACCACAAAAGGTCACTACACACACACACACAAGAGTTGCCTACCAAGAATCTGCTAGGTCTTTGTTTCGCTTATAACTTCGCCATGGGTAAATGGTTAACAATCGAAGATATGGAATTCAAAGCACATGTCTTGAGATATGAATGTCCAAGTGCACTCCAAACCCAACTACCCAATTCCTTTCCACAACTCTACAAGAGTCCCATCAAGAAGTATACTCCTACTAAATAACTAATATCGGGACATTAGCAAAAGTTGTAACCAATATACATGTCCCATAATTACATAAGCAAAAACACGAAGAATAAGAAATTTGTTTTTTTCTCATTCTTTCTTTTTTGAACAACACAAACAATACATGAATTTTCAACCCAACATCCATCTTCTCTCAAAAACTTACACTCTCAATACCGAATGCATAACATTGGACATTAAAGTACTTCCACAACCCAAGACATGTGAGGGTTAAAGTGTATAAATGGGCGTAAGGGTCATATATGGGTTTAAAATGAAGAATAAAAACATAAGCTATTTATAAAAATAGCTTTAAGTTGGTTCCTAGAGCAATTTCATATCAATAAAGGACAAGAAGGCCCAAAGATTACAAAAAAAAAAAAAAAAAAGAGGGCCTCGCTTCATGTTTTAGGCTTGCAACAACTCATGATGTGCCAAGTGAAACTTATGCAAGTATGTATGATGCAATTGGTGCATTGGAAGTAACAATGTAGAACAAATGAGCTGAAATCATGTGCAACCCCTCAAAAACAAGAATAAATGGTTCTAAAACTCACCATTAAAAGATACAAGTCTCCACCTAGTCTAAGAATGCTTAGTTGACCAATGCTAAATAGACTTCACACCTAAGCACATAAACTATTCCATGATATGTAAACAAAATATAAGACAAGCACACATTCAACTCGAACAAGTTTTTTATCAATGATTGAACAAGACTTATTAATCACTTTCTCACTCAAAGACACATTCAACCAATCCAAAAAGGGCCAACATGTAAGAAATTTTTTTTGTAATTTTTATGTTTTTCTTAGCATAATATTTCATCATGTGACTACCCCCCAACCTAGACAGAACAATGTTCTCAATGTGAGTATCAGGAATGATAAGTGGGACTGTAGTGTGCAAAAAGAAGATGATGACAGGAAAACATGCAAAGATGAAAAGTAAGCATAGAAAAGAAAACCCGACAAGCATAAAAGATACCCTCCAACCTAGTTTCCACAGTACTCCAACAATAATTCACAATATATACCAAAGTGCAAGTCACCAAATGGAGAAACATGGAGGAAAAAGGATGGATAGTACCTCAAAGCTGCATTATTAACTAATCAAAACCTGTAAAAGAGAAGATGAGATAAAAAGGAAAAAAAACAAAGAAGAAAAAAATAAAAAGGAAAAAGAAAGTTAGTAAAGAAAATAAGAAAAAAGAAAAGAAAGGAGAAAGAACATTATTGTATACAAGAGTAAAGGAAAATAAAACCTGGTGGTGTATTTCATTAATAACCAAAAGGCTGAGTACTTAAGATCAAGACAATCTTAAACGCTTAGCTGAAACCAAAAGAACAACACCAGAAACAAAAAAAAAAAAAAATAGTTTCAGGTCTACCACACATAGCATGAGCAAAACCTAGACCTAAACTGACACAAAAATGTGCTCCTAAGCACCAAAAGTGCCTAAGAATTAGCTGGAGGGTCTTGACCCTCCGTTGGTAGTGGAGGAGGATCCTGAATTGGTGGTGGTAGTCGAACTGTAGCAAGGATAGACTTTAGAAGTCCACACTGCACCAGCTACTCGACCTCAATGCCATGTAAGCGTGTATCCAAAGCCCAAATAGAAGCACGAATAGTAGGCATGATCAGATAACAGTTTGGCGGTGGAGGGTCAGTTGGTGCAAGATGATGTTGAGCCTGAGCCTCACTCGTCGCAGTAGTAGAGCCATATCATAGCAAAAGGCCGCATAGTCCAAAGATGAGCATCAATCGGAACATAAGATTCTTCCAACAACCGCATGATAAGACCAGTGAAAGGAAGACTGTTTGGAACATTAGTCTGTGGCAAGCAATCAGTATGAGGGAAGAAAGGTTGATCGGTGTTCGAGATACAATAGAAAACATAAACTGGGCTCTCTGGATGCTAACTTTGTCGTCATGTGTGAGAGGAAAAATCTGAGAGCAGCTTAACTCATGGAGAATACGATACTTGAGGCAAACTTATTCTTTGGAAATTGCTTCTACCCACCCCAAGCCCTAACTTGGTTATCAGATAAAGCACGGGCAAGAGTGTCAAGATGAGGCTTATGATCCTCCGGGAAAGGATATCCTAGATCCTGTTCACATGGAATATTCCAAAAGGCTTGAATGGTACGTGTAGTAAGGGTAACAATCTGGCCTCGTACCATCGAACGAAACCCCAATCGCCTCAGGTTATTCTCACCCCCAGTTAGCTTGGCATTTGCATAGAATTCCCTAACAAGAACCAGGTCAGCAGTAGCTCAAAATGAGAGAGCCTCGGTCCATCCCCTCTATGCCATCCAAGTCTAAAATGGGGCAGATGTATCTTGAAAGATCTCTAACTTAATACCCAGCTCACAAATTAGAGCCCACAGACTCCAATAGGAATTATATGGATCCTGAGCTTCTCTGCTTACAAATCTATGTTCATCATAACTAAATTCATCATCATTATCATCATCTTCCCCATTGGCATTGTCCTCAGAATCCTCAATTCCTTCTTCGCTCTCTTCATCTTCATTTCCCTTATCCTCATTATCTTCTTCATTCACTGCCTCATTCTCCTCCTCCTCCTCATATTCGTCCTTATATTCATCTTCTTGATGTTCGGAGGAAAATGGAGAGGGAGTGGGTGATGCCTTTCACTTGCCCCGAGTACAAGCCATATCACCTTGAATGAATGCTACAACCAACCCAACTTCTCTCAAGCAATTAAACAAACACCTAGAATGCACACTTTTAAAGAGGTTCGTTTAAGGTCCCAAAACAGTCCACAATTCACCAAATTAAGGAAATCATCATATCAACTCAATATATCAGAATTGAAGTTCTCATCTTTTCCAAAAACTCACTTCAAGTTCACTCAAGCAATATATCAAATAATTGGTGGGCATCATTTGTTTTTTGAAAGGTAAAATAAATTTTATTAAAGAAAATGTAAAATGAAGTACAAAACAAAGGGGCATTCCCCTGTCAACATAGCATAAGCCTAAAAACCATCAATCTCCCTTCAGTCAAAATAATTACTCACCTAAAATAGATGAAGGAATGGATCATACAGTTACTAAATGCCTATTACAATCTGTGTTCGAAAAACATTTAATAGCCATTATACGAAGCCGAACTCCATTCTCCAGCTGGCGAATCAAAGAAGTTGCAGCTGTAAAAGCAGATTGGAATAACCTTGCATTTCGCTCCCTCCAAATGAAATAGATAAGCGCAGAGAAAGTCAACTTGCCCAACAAATGAAGTAAAGAAGTCCCACTTAAGTTAACAACACCCCATTAAATCACATCCTTCCATGTAGAAGTAAGACATTACAGATCCAATTTACTAAGACATTGCAGATCCAATTTACCAAGAATGTGCATCCATATTTGAAAAGTATATTGGCATTGAAAAAATAAATGAGAATGACTCTCAACCCCATCATCACATAAAATACATTTTGTAGATTGAATTACTCCATGTTCTATGAGTTTATCTTGAGTGGATAATCGATTTTGGACTACCAACCACAAAATAAACGAATACCTGGGAATACGATGCTTAAAGCATACAATGGAATACCAATCCACTTCATCACAATGGACACGAATGATTTCCCAAGCAGACTGAATTGTGAAAGTCTCCCTATTAGGCTGCCACAATATCTTGTCTTCCACCAAAGGGTTTGGCGGAGGCAAGGAATTAATCACCTCACGAAGATCTATAAGTTCATTGGAATTAACCCTAGGCCATGCCCATCTACCATCTTGAATTATATCGGCCACTTTAACATTTTTTAACAAGCCTAAATCATATATCAATTGAGCCGATAAGGAATCACATATAGGACTAGATAGTAACCACGGATTATATCATAATGAGAGTGATCTTCCATTCCCCACCTCATACGAAAGACAAGGCCAAATCAGTTGGTGGGTATCATATGTAAGCTAGCTCAAGAACATACCTGAAAGCTCCCAAGAACAAACAACCCACAACAATTATCATATGAATGCTCCTCCATTTTCCCTAAAAATAACTTAAAATTCAATGCAAATAAGCGAACATACCTCAACTCCCAACACCTCAATGTAGCCAAATGGAAGTCTCAAGCTTCCCACATGGAAGGCCAAGTCCTACAACTGAGGGAAAGAGGATGATGAAGGTTTGATTAAGGAGGAATGAGTTATGTTTGCAAAGAAAGTGGGGTGAAGCATAAAGGAGACATGGCTAGGGGTGTGTTTCGGCTGAGGATAGAGTGAATGGAGGTGGAACTATGTTGTAAATCCCAAGGTCATGTGGGTTTTTCAAGGGCCACAGGCTGGAGGCCGGGCGCACGCCACCTAGTCAGGTGGGTGCATGCCGCGTGCTGCAGGCAGGAGCACTCGGACACAAGCGCACGCGTAGGAAAAAGATTTTTTTTAGAAATATTATTTTATTTATTAACATTGGCACTTGAAGAATAAAACTTACTTCGAAAACCTAAAATAGCTCATGCAAGCAAAAGAAAAGAAAATTTACAAAGATGCAATAAAACGCAAAACACACGAAGCCACAAAAGAAAAATAACAACTTATGCTAACTATAAGCAATAAGGCTTACACATCCATCGCTTGAAAGAAGGAGGATCAGTGAGCTCCCAAGTCTCAATCTAGACCACCAAGTTATCCAAATAGGGCTTGAGACAATGGCTATTCACCTTGAAAGTGGTACCACTACGTGGGTTATGAACCTCACACACACCATGAGAAGAACTGAGATGATGACAGAAGGACCAGACCATCGAGACCTAAGCTTTCCCAGGAAGAGATGTAAGCATGAGTTATACATCAAAAATTTCTTTCCAACTTGGAAGGATTTTCTATGAATATGCTTTCCATGCAAATCCTTCATTTCAGCCTTGGTAATTTTTGTATTCTCAAAAGCATCATTTCTTAGCTCTTCAAGTTCATTTAATTGAAGCATTCTAAGAACATTGGGCTCATCTAAACTCTCATTAAATTACCGAATTGCCCAGTAGGCTCTATGTTCCATCTCAACAGGTAGATGGTAGGTGATTACACTTGAAAAGTGTAATTGCAAGACCTTTGTTTTAACATAAAGTCACGCGTTTTCTTCTTTATTCATGCATTTTGTTATGTTTTACACTAATGTGATTTCTTTTTCTTAATTATGGGAAAAAGTTTCAATAAATGCAATTGGGAGTGTCAAAGATGAAGAATACAACAAAGGATAGCTCAAAGAACACTTCCATGGAGGGTATGGAAGGAGAAAAGGAAGTTTGGAGCTTAAATGTGCAAACCACGGCAAGTGTCCAGCACGACACCCTGACAGTGTTCCGGCCATAACTTTTCACTCGCAACTCTGATTGACCTGATTGTTTTTGGTTTGGAAAGATGACTCAAAGGAATACAGCTTTTTGTTTTAGCCAAAGCCTAAAGCTATCATATTCAAGGTCAAAATTGTAGCAGAAGTTAGGAACATTGGCATGCAGAGGTGTCCGGATACTCTTAGGACCACAGAAGACAAAAATTAGAAGATGGGGCTACTACCATCCAGACATCCCATGTGGGTATTCGGACACCTGGGACACCTGAGGTTCCGTGATTTTGGTTATTTTTTAGGGTTTTGTGCATGGGCTATAAATACCCATTGAGCAGCTGCTTAGAGGGATTTCGTCCCAGCCGTCTACTGGCTGTTTTCTCTGTATTAATTCAGATTCTTTTTTAAAATAGATTAGTTTAGATAGTTTTTATACTTCATATTATGGATTCAAGTTCTTGATCATCAATACAAGTTTTTGGGTCTTCATCTATGGAGTTTGTTTTCTTTACCTTCTCTTTTATTTTCCGTTTTGTTTATTTATTTATCATGTTAGCGTAGATTTATACTTGATTCAACCCATCAATGATGGGTGGATCTTTATTTGAATATTAGATGTGAACGAATCCAAGCATGCAATGTAGATCTTGTATGCTAGGGTTCTTGTTTTTCTAGATCTGTCTTCTAATATTTTCAAAACCTTCAAAAACTTGTGTAGTTGATTATATTTCCTTGAAATCACTGATAACAACACAAGATTAGAATTTTCTTAATACTTTGAAAATATAAGAGGTGAATCTAGATTCATTTTCTGGTTTTCTTCTTCTCTTGGTTTTCAAAACATTTGAAAACGTGTAACCTCGATCATATTTTGTTGGAATCCCTGATGACGTTACTTGATTAAAACTTTCTTTATATTTTGAAATCAAAAAAGAGAAATCTGGACCAAAGAATGTTTTCAAGATAACATCTTCCTGGTTTTATTTATCCTAAACGTGATTTTAACTATGCTATGGAATTAATGCTTTCATGATAAAATCTCACGGTTTACTTTTCCTAAACATGAGCTGTAAATTGAGATAAAAATCACATCTAATACGAAAATAAGGTGTTCACCCAGAGTTGTAGGTTGGATCAAAATCTTTAATTATCTTGAACGCTTGGTTTTACTGCTTTCATTTCTTGTTTAATTTAATTATTGTAATTTAGTTTATTTGTTTATTAGTTAGTTAAAAAAAGAAAAACCAACCTTTCCAAAACTCAAAACCTATTTATTTTTCTTGTTTTAAAAGAGAACAGTAGGTTAGAAGAACTTAGAAACTCTAGTGCTCATTCTCATAGTTCCCTGTGGATACGATCCTGGACTCACCAGGTAAAACTACACCGCACGCCCTTATACTTGGGGGTTGTTTTTAACTGCACATTTGTGAGGCGGTCAGTAAGCTTTGCCAAAGATAAGGCGATAAAAAGACATGCCCAAAATAGTTTTGTAAGCCATCCGGTACATCCGCAATGCATAAATTAGTCTCAATGACTAATCCTTACATGTGGGATTGACGGTCTTCTCCAGAATGCCCTTTATCTTCCTATTTGCCAACTCTACTTGGCCACTGTTTTGTGGGTGATAAGAAGTTCCCACTTTGTGTATCACACCATATTGATGCATTGGGATGCCAACGGGCTTGTCACAAAAATGCTTGCCTTCATCGCAATGATAGCCTGAGGCATTCCAAAGCATGAGAAAATGTATTCCTTTAAGAACTTGACCACTACTCAGTGGTCATTGGTGCGAGTGGCAATGGCTTCTACCCACTTGGATACACAGTCTATGGCCACTAATATGTACTTAAAACCAAACGATACAAGAAATGGGCTAATGAAATCTATCCCACAACAATCAAAGGTTTCCAGAATAATGATAGGATTTTGGGACATCTCATTGCACTTAGATAGGGCTCTTAATCATTGGCACTGGTCATATTTTAAACAATAGTCATGCACATCTTTAAATGTGGAAAGACAATAACATTTGCTTTGAAGAATCGTAACAGTGGTTTTCTTAGAGGAAAAGTGGCCTCCACAAGCTAAAGTGTGACAAAACTTAATGACACTAGGAATCTCATGGTCGGGAATGCATCGTCTCACGATGTGGTCTTGGCAATACTTGTAGAGGTAAGGCTCATCCCAAAAGAAACTATGCATGTTGTGTATGAATTTACCTCTATCAACCTTTGTCCAATGGGCAGACATTTGATAGGTTACTAGAAAGCTAGCAATTTTCGAGTACCAAGGAGAGTGGTCATGAGGTGTGGTGCTAATATGCATGATGTGCTGATTGGGAAAATGCTCATTAATTGGTAGGTCACTTGAATTGTACACATGATGTGGCAATATAGACAAATGGTCGACCACCACATTTTCGACTCTCTTTTTGTCCTTAATCTCCAAATCAAACTTTTAAAGGAGTAGCATCCATCTAATTAGATGGGGTTTGGCCTCTTTCTTGGAAAGAATATATTTCAAGACCGCATGATCCGTAAACACTATGACATGTGAATCTACCAAGTTGTCTAGGGCAAACGTTACTGCTAGAAGCTCTTTCTCCGTGGTTGTATAATTCACTTAAGACTCATTAAGAGTCTTGCTGGCATAGTATATGGCACAGGGTTTCCCCTCTTTTCTTTGCTCTAAAATAGCTCCCATTGCAAAGTCATTAGTGTTACACATAAGCTCGAATGGTAAAGACCGATTCAGGCTTTGAATGATGGGAGCGGTGGTAAGCAAGTGTTTAAGTCTGCCCAATGCCTCTTGGTATGACACTGTCCATTCGAAGGGAACATCATTGGACAACAATGAGCATAAGGGACAGGTAATAGAACTAAATGACTGAATGAATCGCCGGTAAAAACCGGCATGACCAAGTAATGATCTTATGTCCTTCACACATCGAGGGGTAGGTAACTTTTGAATTAGTTCAACTTTTGCTTTGTCTACCTCGACCCCATGATGTGATACTATATGTCCCAACACAATCCCTTGTTGTACCATAAAATAGCACTTCTCCCAATTTAACACCAAGTTGCTATCCTCACAACGCACTATAACCTTCTTAAGGTTGGTCAAGCACTTATCAAATGAATCTCCATAGATGGAGAAATTATCCATAAAAACCTCCAATAACTTCTCAACTATGTCACTAAAAATTCTTATCACACACATTTGAAAATTCGCAGGTGCATTACATAACCCAAATGGCATATGTCTATATGCATAAGTGCCAAATGGGCATGTGAAGGTGGTCTTTTCTTAGTCCTCAAGTGCTATCTCAACCTAATTATATCCCGAGTACCTATCCAGAAAACAGTAAAGTGACTTCCTTGCTACTCTCTCGAGCAGTTGATCTAGGAATGGAAGGGGGAAATGGTCATTTCAGGTCACGGCATTTAAGCGTTTATAGTCAATTCACATACGCCACCCAGTTTAGGTACATTGGGGCACTAACTCTCCCTTCTTATTCTCAAAAACAGTGACACTGGACTTTTTAGGGACCACTTGGGTGGGGCTCACCCACTTGGAATTAGAAATAGGGTAAATGATTCCCGTGTCAAGTAGTTTAAGCACCTCCCCTTTCACAATCTCTTGCATATTGGGGTTCAATCTCTATTGCATTTGCCTCACAAGTTTGGCATCATCCTCAAGGTATATATGATGGGAGCACATTAAAGGGCTAATACCTCAAAGATCTACCATAGTCCAAGCTAAGGCCTAATGGTGGGTACTCAAGACAGCCAACAGCCTCTCTTCTTGAGTTCTTGTTAGCTTTTTTTTTTGAAAGGTTAAAAAAAAAAAATTTATTAAATAAAATAAAAATGAAGTACAAAACAAAAGGGCATTCCCCTATCAACATGGCAAAAGCTTACAAACCATCAATCTTCCTTCAATCAAATAAAACTACTCGCCTAAAATAGATGAAGGAATGGACCATACATTTGCTAAATGCCTATTACAATCTGTGTTCGGAAAGGATTTAATGGCTAGTATATGAAGCCGAACTACATTCGCCAGTTGGCAAATCAAAGAAGGTGCATTAGTATAAGCTCATTGAAACAGTCTTGAATTTCGCTTCCTCCAAATGAAATAGATAAGCATAGAGAAAATCAGCTTACCCAACAAATAAAGTAAAGAAGTACCACCTAAGTTAACAACACCCCATTGAACCACATCCTCCCAAGTAGAAGCATAACATTGCAGACCCAATTTACCAAGAAAGTGCTTCCATATTCTAAAAGTATACTGGCATTGAAAAAATAAGTGAGAATGGCTCTCAATCCCATCATCACATAGAATACATTTTGTAGGCTGAATTACTTCATGAGCTATAAGTTTATCCTGAGTGGATAATCGATTTTGGACTGCCAACCACAAAATAAACGAATACTTGGGAATATGATGCTTGAACCATACAATGGATACCAATCCGCTTCATTACTATGAGCATGAAATACATCCCAAGCACACCGAATTGTGAAATTCCCCCTATTTGGTTGCCACCATACTTTGTCTTCCACCAAAGGATTTGGTGGAGGCAAGGAATTAATAACTTCTCAAAGATCCATAAGTTCATTTGAATTAACCCCAGGCCAACCCATCTACCATCTCTAATTATATAAGCCACTTTAGTATTTTTTGACAAGCTCGAATCATATATCACTCTGGCTAATAAAGAATCACATATAGGACCTGATGGTAACCATGGATCAAACCATAATGATAGTTATCTGCCATTCCCTACCTTATATGAAAGACATGGTCGTATCAATGGTCTCAACTGTAGGATCTTTCTCCAAGTCCATGAACAATATCATGGAATTTTAGCAACCCAAAATTGCTTTTTCCCAATAAATTAACTTGAATCCATTTCACCCAAAAAGAAGTAGAAGAAGGATCACATAACATCCAAATATACCTGGACATTGTAGCTCGATTCCAATCTTTAATCATCTTTATTCCTAATCCTCCTTCACGTTTGGGTTTTGTGATGTCATCCTAAGCAACTTTAGCCCCTGTAGATGATAAGGCAGTACCCTTCCAAAGAAATGATCTAAGCTTCGTTTCAGTTGACTTAATCACTTTAGCTGGGAGGGTAAATTGGTAGCACCAATACGATTGAATGCTAAAAAGCACGGACTGAATAAGTTAAAGACAACCAGCAAAAGAGAAGAACTTATTAGTCCATGTATTCATTCTCCTCAAAATCTGATCCTCTAATACAACACAATCCACTGCCTGAAGCTTTGAAGAAAGTAGAGGAACCCCCAGATATTTCAATGGTAATGTACCCTAACAAAATCCCACAATATTGGCAATTTGATCATTTTCATCTTCATTTACACCAAAAACAAACATGTCACTTTTATGTTAGTTGGGAATCAAACTTGAGAAGGATGAAAATGTATCCAGGGCATCCTTTAATACACTAACCGAACCAACATCTCCATGACAAAATAGCATAAGGTCATCTGGAAAACAAAGATAAGACAATCAATTCTTTTCACATTTCTAATGAAAACGTAACTCCTTAGCAGAAGCAATTTTCTTAGTCAATATCTGAAACGAAGCTTCCATACAGATGACAAATAAATAAGGGGATAATGGATCACCTTGTCAAAGCCCATTTTTTCCCTGGAAATAACCATTGAGTTCTCCATTAATGCTTACAGAAAACATTGGAAAAGATACACAAGCTTTAATCCAACCAATTAGTTTACTTGGGAACCCAAGCAACTCCAGAGCATCCCAGAGGAATTCCCATCTAACATAGTCATAAGCCTTCATAAGATCCACCTTAATAGCACACTGAGGAGGGCCTTTATTTTGATGGTAACCTCGCATCAATTCCTGAGCCAAAAGAATGTTATCTAAAATGCTTCTACCAGCAACAAATGTAGCCTAAGACATATCAATAATGGAAAGTAGAGCATGCTTAATTCGTTCAGCCAAAATCTTGGTAATACATTTATAAATAGTATTACAATAATGTATTGGTTGAAAGTCCTTAACCAAAGTCGGATTAGGGATCTTTGGAACTAATGTAACAACAGTAGCATTAGCCTCTGTCAGTAACATACCCGAATCAAAAAACTCCTTCACTGCAGCAACTATGTCCTCTCTAACAATACTCCAAGTCTTCTAGTAAAAATAAGCATTGAAACCGTTCGGTCCAGTGGCTTTATTGGGTACAATCCAAATAACACTAACTTAATCTCCTCTGCCAAGATAGGGCCAACCATCCTATCTCCCAAACAATCATCTATTGAAGGATGAAGGAATTGTTGAAGAGGTAACTTACTCGGGTAAGCAATAAAAGACTCATGACCCAGCAGATGTTTATAATACTACACAATTTCTGATTTAACTTCCTCTAGTTCATAGAGCATAGTTCCGTCCTTCTTTTGAATACACACTAGCTTATTAACATTATTTCGATTCTGTATTGAATTAACGAAGAATGAAGAATTCTGGTCACCTTCCTTAAGCCATTGAACTCTACTTTTTTGCTTGGCTTCACTCTTTTCGATCTCTGAAGCTTCCTGTAATCGGCTCAAACAATCCATCTCATTCTCTAGGAGATCACCAGTAGGCCCAAGTGAATCAATTTGTATCTGGTATGAAGCTAACTCCTTCTCAAAACTTTAATAGAAGTTTCATGTTGAAGTTTCTTCTAAGCACATAAACTTCTAAAAGCCTTTTTTACTTCTTTTAACTTCCTATAAACTTGGTACATCTTATACCCATGGAATTGCATTCTTCATGCACGTTCAACAGTAGGTAGGAACTCATCAAAATCTACCCAATAGTTATAAAACTTGAAGGTTTTCTTTCCCACATTTAAATTAACTCCAATAGAAACCACAATACGGGTATGATAAAAAACTCCATAAGGGAAAAATTCAGCAAGAGAGTGAGGAAAGGTAGACAACCAACCATGATTAATCATAGCATGATCTAATTTTCTCATAGTTTTACTATGGCCCTTCCTCCACGAAAATTGGAAACCACAATATTGTAAATCTTCCAAGCCAGCAGCCAAACAAGCTTCATTATGTTCCTCTATATTTGAAATCCAATCTAAAGAACCACCTCTTCATTCATTGGGGAACCAAACAACATTGAAGTCACCTAAAACCAACCAGGGTCGATCATCAATCATTGAACTTTTGGAAACCAAATCAGCCCATAACGATCGCCTATCCTGTACTCCATTAGTGCCATAGATAAATGACGCCCAGAAAATAACATTCAAATCTTTCATTTTAATAGAGCAATGCAAAATTTGACCCGATTCCTCCATCACATTAACATCAAGTACATAAGGATTCCATAGTACCCAAATTTTACCAGCAGCATCAGAAGTATAATTATGAATACAATGCCAACTACGCATAAGACCCCTCAAGATTCTCTCATTGCTATCAAATTTAACTTTAGTCTCCACCAACCCAATGCAAGCTAACTTATATTTTTCAACCAATGCCACAACCTCCTTTTGTTTAAGGGGTGAATTCAAACCCTTTATGTTCCAACACCCTACTCGAAGCATCATTGAGAATTAGATTTCCTACCTGCACTCCTGGCCAAGCCACCCCATTCTTCCGCCTCTTCTTGTTCTTTCTAGCATTACATTATATTATCATCATGAATCTAGCTCATCCATTGCTACAAATTATCCCTTAAGGGATTAGCACTAGGGGTAGAACTCATTATTTGAAGTTCAGGCCTAGAAACAGAAGAAGACTCCTCACAACTTGGGGGTAAATTTTCATTTTGCGCAATAGGAGTGGAAAGCACATCCGTATCTTAACCATCTTCAACAATTAAGCATTGAAAAGAATTGTGAACTTCAATATTCTAATTAATAGTATGAACCTCATTTTCACCTTCTTCATGCACCCGAGGCCGTAAATGTTGAACCTGATCATCAGCCTTGGACGTAGTAGCTTCATCAGCACTGGGGCATACACATACTGGAACGAAGGCAATTTCTTTCCCCTTGGAAGACACAAAAATCCATCCCTCCTCTTGTCCCACATCCTTAGCAGGAGGAAGGTCCCTATCATGAGAGGGAGTAATAGTTGTAGAAGCTTCCTTAATTTCACGTGATTTCCATGTAGCCCACAACCTTCGTTCAATTCTTATCAAGATGGCCAAATGTTTTACATTTAGAACAGGTCCGTGGAACCCACCCATACTCTACACCAATCACAACCACCTTCCCATTCTCCAGTTCAAACTCCACGTTATCCGGAAAGGGATTCTCAACATTAACTTCAATACAAATTCGAGGAAATTTTATTCGCTTGATCTATTCTGTCATCCTATTAGCAAACAGAGGTTTACCAATGGAACTTGCAATATAACTCAACCCTTTAGCTGTCCAAGCTTCAAAGGGAACGTGATAAAAATTAACCCATATTGGTATAGTCTTCATTGATTCTTTATTCAAAACTAACCCCGGCTTCCATTTCCTTAAAATAATAGGTTTGCCGGCATAATACCATGGCCCTCCCAATAACACAGTATGTAAATCAAATCCCTCTTTAAACTGAAAAAAGGAGAAACCACTTTCGTTGGTGAAAACATCTTCCACATTATTGTTTCCCCAAAACCGGATAGCATTCTGATAAATTAAATTGAAAGGTAACTTCTTATTTAAGAAATAACCTACCAGTGTGTTATTCCAATGACTTGCACCCTTACGAAAAATTTTCGCTGGAGGCTTAACTTGAACCACACCATTCATCATAGATGAAGCATGATAATCAAGCTTCATAGTTGCAGTATTTTTACCCGAAATTGCAGTTACCCATTTACCGGACTGGCTACAATCGGATTAGCAGAAGGTAGATTCTCTGAACCCACAACTTCATATGCCCAAGAGAGCCTCTTAGCTTTAAGTTCATTTGGATCCAATGTTTCATTTCCTGCCTCATCAGAATTTTGAATACTAGAATCTGCATGCAAAGCAGTCGATGGTGAAGAAGATACAAGACCCATCTTGGACCCTGAGGAAGGACCTTCACTTCTCGCATGTAACACCTTTACTGCAGAACTCAATAAAGTTTCCAAATATTAAGGAGAGTGAATCCGGTATTGCCGCATCATATCCTATGCAGCAGATGCATCCAGATTTGAAAACGGGACTTGAAGATATGGTTCACGATCTGTAACCCTAGCAGTAACATTAGGGTTATGAACTCCTTTCGCCACACCCCTAGAAACAACACGTTCACCAAGCACTGGATCTACAACTCCCACATCCTTTAATAACGAAGAAGCAACGGATGAAGCCACCACTAGATCATTATCAATGGACAACTCTCGTCCATTAATAAATTGAGGCACTGCTATTCTTCTATCCCCGCGCAAAAGAACCATAGCAGATTCATTCAACACACGCATAGAATCGGTAGCGTCCGCAGCACTGGTCATTAAATCCCTCGGCTCATCTCTATGCAAAACCCTAGCCGTGACTTCCTTTGAATCCGCATCGCAATCCTCTACTGCACTCCTTGGCAAATCTCCACTAGTGCCAACATACCCATTAGTTTGTGAGATATCATAATCAGAAATGGGAATATGAATCTCATCATCATACATGGACGTATGGACAAACCGGATCCATCCGTAGAAACCCTAGCCGCCACGTCCTTTGGAACCCTGCTTCTCTCCTTCAATTCTTCAGCCTTCAAAACTGAACGGATAACTCCTTTCTCAGTTTCATCTCAAACAGATCTATGCCGAGACATACCAGCGTAGTCTCATTATTGGTTTCGGCCATAGCAGCCCTAGCTTCATGCGAGTGTACAGAAACCCTAGCCACCATTCCATGATCCAGGGAAGAGCATGAATCAACACCTTGCTTCAAAGAATCGATCTTCAAATAATTAGGAGCCATGAAGAAATCAAAAACTAGAACCCTAGAATGCATACTTAAGTTCACTTGGTAACAGTTTCCTAGAAGGACAAGTGGGACTCTCAATTGATGGCTTGGGTTTGATCAAGGATGGCTCTAAAGGTTCAAAAACGGGTACCCAGCCACTAGCAACCATAACTTCTTTCTTACCACTCACAAACTCCTCACTACCCATAAAACTTGCACCATCAAGAGCTTCACATTTCTCACTTCGCACACCAATTCTTTCTCTAAGGGATCATCAAAGGAGGTCTTGTTACGATACTCCTCACTCAAAACATGGATCATATCCACCTCCCTAATATTTTCACACTGTCCTATTTGTGTCCCTACCCGAAAGATGTTCATCTCCATGGTCATATTTCCAAAAGAAAGTTTTATGATCCCACTCCTATAATTGATTACTGCATTGGATGTAACAAGGAAGGATCTTCCAAGAATGATCGGAACTGATTGGGTAGGATTTGGAATGGGTTGAGTGTCCAACACAATGAAGTCAACTAGAAAGTAGAAGTTGTCTACTTAGACTAACACATCCTCCATAATACCTCAATGCATTTTAACCGAACGATTGGCTAATTGCAAGGTCACCCTAGTAGGTTTTAGCTCTCCCAAGCCTAATGGTTAATACACAATGTTAGGCAATAGGTTGACACTAGCACTAGGTCGAGTAACGCTTTGTCAATAATATGGTCTCTGATTATGCATGAAATGGTTGGACACCCAAGATCTTTATACTTGGGAAAGGTGTGGCATTGGATTATGGCACTCACCTATTCTGTCAAGAAAGCTTTCTCCTTAACATTTAGCTTTCTTTTCACTGTGCACATATCGTTGAGGAATTTAGCATAAGGGTGGTTTTGCCTGATGGCAGTAAGCAACGGGATATTGATTCTCACTTGTTTAAAAATTTCATAAATTTCAGAGTTTAACATCTCATTCTTACCCATTTCTAACCTTTGGGGAAAAGATGGTTTAGACAAGTGCTTAATGGTGTGGTCTTCTTGCCTACCTGATGTGCTCTTTTTGGTATCCCCTTCTTTCTTTCTTGACTCTTTCTCACCCTCTTGTTCTTCTCCAACCTCTATCTCACTTGGCTCTACAACCTCTTTGCTACCCTTTGATCCTATCTCAGCATGTGATGCATTGGCTCTAGGGTCTAGTGGTTTTTGAATAACTTTCCTACTTCACAAAGTAGTGACATATTGCACTTGTTTTTTTTTTTTTTTTTTTTTTGTGAAAGGTAAATAAACTAAATTAATGAAAGAAAATTACAGGTACAAAGGGGCGTACCCCTAGGAGAATACATCAATAATGCTCAAAAGATTAGACAATAAATATAAGCATTCATCAATTACAAAAGAGTGACCCACTATAATCTTAGCCGTCCATGCCAATAAGAGAAGGGGAAAGCTGCCAATTATGAGCCAAATGAAGATTGGTAGGAGTGTTAGGAAACCCAGAACACTTTATCAATCTCAATGTAACCACATCAGTGATCAAGGTGATTAAAGAAACCTCATTCCCGTGTACACCACCATGAAACCTTGCATTCCTCTCTTGCAATAGAAAGTAAACTGTAGCCGCAAATACCAATCTGCCTATGCATGAGATGAGCATAGAACCTTTGAAAGCAGAACTTGCCCACTGCTGAGTATCAATCTAAGAGAGATGAGAAACTCCCATGTCACATTTGGCAAGTATAGTCCTCCAAAACCTCAGGGAGAAAGAATAATCAAAGAATAGATGATCATGAGACTCCACTGAATCTCCACAAAGATGGCATTGCATAGACTGAATCATCCCAAATGAAAGAAGGCGAGCTTGAGTAGACAACCTATCCCGAATAGCAAGCCATAAAATGAAAGAATGATGGGGTATGGAAAACTTGAACCAAACAATATGCTTCCATGAGACACTAGGAGAGTGAGACCGAAGAAGCTCCCAAGCAGACTTAATAGAAAAGTCTCGAGAATTATTCCACAGGAGCTTATTTGCATAAGAAGAAATCGGTGGAGGTAAGGCTAAGGTTTCGTCTTTCAAACTAAGAAGATCAGGAGAATTTGCAACAGACCATCTCCAATGACCCGAATCATGATGGTACTGACTTTTGCATCTCTGGGTAACCCAAAATCATAAATAACTCATGCATTAGAAGAATCACAAATGGCTCCCCGAGGCATCCAAGCATTAAATCACAGAGAGGTGTTCTCACCATTTCCTGCCCATGTGGTAATAAAAGCCTTCACCTTAGCTCACAGTTTTAGTATCTTTCTCTAAGTCCAAGAACAATTCCATAAGATTTTAGCAACCCAGAATTGGTCCTTGTGAAGCAAGTTAAACTTCACCCAAGACACCCATATAGAGGTAGAAGAAGAATGATAAAGAAGCCAAATATACCGCACCATGGATGCCAAGTTCCAGTCTATGATCTTTTTAAGCCCAAGCCCTCCTTCCCTCCTTTCGTCTTTTGGTTTAGAAACCTCCTCCCAAGAGACTTTGATACCCTACTTTTTCAATGAAACCCCATTCCAAAGAAAAGAAGATAAAGTGCTTTCAATGGATTTAGCCACTCTCGAGGGAAGAACAAAATGGTAACTTCAGTAGGCTTGGATGTTAAACAAAATAAACTGAATAAGTTAAAGCCTACCCGCAAAGGATAAGAAGCGATTAGTCCAAGTCTTCACCTTTTTTAAAATTCTATCTTCTAAAGCATGACAGTCTAAAGCCTTAAGCTTAGTAAAGATGAGTGGCATCCCTAAGTATCTCACAAGTATTGACCCTAGCTGAAACCCAAGGTAGTCCACAAGTTGGTTTAGGTTTACCTAACGCTATTTGTTGGTAACGATATAGGGAAGAAGAATAACAAACTCCTAAGTGTAAGAAGGCTTGTTTCACCTATGATCACCTATCACGCTTGAGAAGGTAGGATAACTTGGGTCATTATACTTAGGTGGGGTCTTATATTACATAATTGCACTCACTTGCTTAGATATAAAGGCTTTCTCTTTAAAACACAATCTCCTCTTAACCATACATAAATCCTTCAAAAAATTTGTATAAGAGAGTAATTGCTTAATTGCATTTAAGAGAGGGATATTTATCTTTACTTACTTAAATACCTCAAAACTCTCCGAGTTTATTGCCTTTTTCTTCGACTTGCTCAACCTACTTGGAAATGGTGGCCTAGGTTGATACCCCTTCTCCCTTCTCTACTTATCTCATCTTTATTCTCCTTAATCGTATTCTTACTCTTCTCTCTTTTATTATCCACTTCCTTCATTTCATTCTCACTAACTTTATCATTTTTTTCCGAAAGGTGAATAAGAAATAATATTAAAAATAAATCAATGGTATAATTACTCAGAGGCCTACCCCTGGAAAATACAGGTCATAGTATAGAAAATAATCTTTAAGTACAAGCCGCTGTAAGAAATAAAGAAAGCTCAAACCAAAAGTTAATTGGCAATAAGAGATGGGGAGAGATGCCAGCTTTGAACCAAATGCAGAGTAGTGGGAGTACTTGGAAAGCCAGAGCATTCAACTAAACACATTCGCATCAAATTCATTATCATAGAGATCAAAAAGAGCTCAGTCTTAGGAGATTCACCATGCATCCTAGAATTCCTTTCCCTCTATAAAACGTAAACAGTAGCAGCAAAGGAGAGATGTCCAATGTAAGAGAGAAGTGTCTGCCCCATAAAATTTGAGCAAACCCAAATTTGAATGGCTAACCAAGAAGGGAAAACTCTAAGATCACACTTGGCAAGAATGGTCTTCCAAACCCGAAAGGAGAAGGGACAGCTAAAGAAGAGATGATCATGATCCTCAATATTGTTATCACAAAAATGACAATGCATTGACTGTAACATCCCAAATGCAAGCATCTTATCCTAAGTTAACTGCATACCTCGAAAAGCCAACCATAATATGAAGGAGTGTCTAGGCATATGATGCTTGAACCATACCACATGCTTCCAAGGTACTTTTGGTGAATGAGAACGTAGGACTTGCCAAGAAGCCTTTATAGAAAAGTTTGCACTTCCATTCCACATGGCCTTATCACTACGAGAGCAATGAGGAGCTGGGATGGAAAAAGTTTCAGCCTTCAAATCAAGAAGTTTAGTAGAGTCTGCAACCGGCCAAGACCAACTACCCAAAGAAATAATTGCATTCACCTTAGCATCCTTTGATAAGCCCAAATCATAGATAACCCTAGCAATGGAAGAATGATAGATTAGACCCCTTGGCATCAAAGAATCAAACCACAAGGAAATATGTGCTCCATCACCAACCTGCATAGGAATATACGACTTCACCTTCTCACGTAGTTTTAAAAGTTTCCTCCAGGTCCATGAGCAATTCCATGTAACCTTTTTTTACCCAGAATTGATCCTTACAAAGAAGGTTCAGTTTAACCCATGATAACCACATCGAAGTAGTATAAGGTTGGTAGAGCAACCAAATATACCTCATCATAGAGGCTAGGTTCCAGTCCTTGATCTTCTTAATGCCGAGGCCTCCTTCATCCTTCGGCCAAGACACCTTAATTCCATGTCTTTCAAGAGAAACCCCATTCCAAAGAAAAGCAGAAAGGGTGCTTTCAATGGACTTAACAACTTTAGAAGGTAGCACAAAGTGATAGCTCCAAAAGGCTTGAATGCTAAACAACACAGATTGAATTAATTGTAGCCTCCCAGTAAAAGATAAGAATCTATTAGTCCAAGTTTTAATCCATTTTAAAATCCTATTTTTCAAAGCTCGACAGTCAAAGGCCCGGAGTTTAGTGGAGATGAGTGGAACTCCTAAATATTTGACAGGAAGGGAACCAACCTAAAAGTTGAGCCGCTCCCTAAACACTTGCTGGACCGAAGATACTATACCTGAGACAAATATGATGCTCTTGGAAGGGTTAGGTTGTAATCCAGAAAGAAAAGAAAAGGTGAACAAAGCATCCTCAACACTTTGATGGAATCCAAATCACCTCTACAGAAAATCATCAAGTCATCCACAAAACAAAGGTGTGAGAGACGCGATTTGTGACATTTCCAATGAACTTAAAGGTAGGTGAATCACGAATCTTCTTATCCAAAATACGAGTGAACACCTCCATACAAATCACAAACAGAAATGGGGAAATAGGATCTCCTTGACGTATTCCTTTTCGACCTTCAAAATAACCACAAAGTTAGAGACCGAGTAGCGAGGAGAGGAGACATGCTTTCACCCAGTTAATGAAAGTAGAAGGAAAACCAAGCAGGTGAAGAGAGTCCCAAAGAAATTACCATCTAACAGAGTCGAAGGCTTTCATTAAGTCCATTTTAAGAGCACATCTCGGTGAAGAAGAGTCCATATGATAACCTCTTACCAGTTCCTGAGCCATCAAAATATTATCACTAATCTGTCTACCTTGTACAAAGGCTGCCTAGCTTCATTCACAAAGTGGGGAAGAACTTGCTTCAAATGATTGGCCAATAGCTTGGTAATACACTTGTAAATTGTATTACAATAAGAAATTGGTCGATAGTCTTTTAGCTTGGAGGCATTGGGAACTTTGGGAATAAGAGCTATGATGGTGGCATTGGACTCTTTCAAAAGAACCTTGGAAGAGAAGAACTCCTTCATTGCCATAGTAATTTCTGGGCCCACAATATGCCAAGTTCGGTGAAAAAGGAAAGCATTAAAGCCATCCAGACCTGGAGCCTTATTAGGATGCAAATCAAATATAGCTTCACGAATCTCTAAATCTAAAAATCAGCTCCTAGCATGCCAACTTGGCTTTCATTCAAAGAGGACTACACATAATCTTTTAAGCCATTAATACCAACATAAGGGGTAGAGCAGTTGGAGCCAAGAAGAAGTTTATAAAAATCCACTATCGCCGAAGCAATGGTGTCTTTCCCTTTGATCCATTTCCAATCCTCTTGCTGAATCCCTAAGATTTTGTTTACATTTTGTCTCCCTTTGATAGAATTAAAGAAGAAAGCTTGTTTTTGTCTCCCTCCGCTAGCCATTGAACCTGACTCTTTTATCTATTATAGCTTTCCAAACTTCTTGATGCAAGAGAAAGCCTCCGAATGCAATCTTTTTCCTTTTCTATTAATTCCGTGTCACCTCCATTAATAGCAATTAAGGATTGAATGGTGGCCAGCTCAAGACGCAAAGGCTCAAGTGTATTACAAAGCTCCTTGTTCTTCTTTGAGCTCAACTCCTTTAAAGCTAACTTAAGGAGTTTAAGCTTTTTGTAGACTCCAAACATTGCATATCCATTGATAGTATTTTTCCAAACCTTTTCAACCAAAGGTAAGAACTCATCCATTCAGCCCAAAAGTTGAAGAATTTAAATGGCCGATGATAGATGGGAAGAGAAATTCCCAAATCCACAATCACCGGCAAGTGATCAGAAATACCATAAGGTAGAAAATCCACCGTGGCATTCTCATATGTAGAGAGCCAAGCTACATTAATTAAGGCACGATCCAGCTTACGTCGTATATGGTTCAGTCCCCTAGAGTTAGGCCAAGAGTACAAGAGGCCTCCAAACCTCAAGTCTTCCAAACCAGCCTCTAGCATGCAATTATTCAAATCATCCATATAGGAAGACCCATAGTTCCTCCTTGTCTTTCATGTCAGAAACGGATAGCATTGAAGTCTCCCATTATAAGCCAAGGCAAATCAGCAAATGAGTTTGATGAATCTGAGAGGTTATTCCATAATAGACATCTAGTAGAAAGATCATTAGAACCGTAAACAAAAGTAGTAGTAAATGAGTTTCTCGAGTCTAGGATTTTGATAGAAAGATGCATACGCTGACTATCCATGGAAAGAACTTCAACATTCAACTTACTCGCATTCCACCAAACCCAAATACGGCTGGTTGCAATATAGTTGAAAATTGGCAACAAATTTCCAACCCTTTAACGAACCACTCCCAATCCGCTCCATATTACAAGCTTTAACTCTAGTTTCCATCAGAGCTATAAAATCTAATCTATGCACAGAAACTAAATGATGTACCTCATTATGCTTCAAAGGGTCATTCAAACCCCTTATATTCCATGAGGCAAGCTTAATCATGGCGACCATTAGGATGAGCATTCACTTGGGCATCTTCAGCCCCCTTCGTAATCATCTTGGAGTCTTTTTTCTTCCTTCGGTGCTTTAAATAAAATTCATCTACTAAAGTCACCTTTTGAATAAGTGAAAGGTTGAAAGGAGATGAACTAGGGTCCGAGAGAATGGTAGAATCATCACGCTCACAAGATTGAACAGAATCCATTCCCATGGAAGACAAAGGAGAGCAAGATTGAAATGGAATATTATCCCCATTGCAATCTAAAACAGCCAGCGGTCTATCTTCCTTTATGTCAGTAGGGGAATGGGAGAAAAGCATAGTCTCATGATTAGGATCCGACGAGGTAAGAATAGCAAAAGAGTTACTATTATGATAAACCTTTGGAGACACAACTTGTTTTTCCTTAGGGGTTAAAGTTCTATCAACCACAGGGGCTTTACCATTACGACGGGCTTGCTGCCACTCTCCTTCATTAGAAGGTTGAGTAGTAGAGTTGGACGGAGAGGGATGTTTTAGAGCCCATTCTTTCCAAGGTTGTCAGTTGCAAGAATTGGTGAAGTGTCCAAATTCCTTGCAGAAGTCACATCTCTTAGTGAAATCAAAATCTCTTAGTTATATTCAATCAAAATCTCCACCAAAGAACCATCTTCTAGCTCTAACTTGAAGGAATCAGGTAGTAATACATCAACTCCCACGTCAATGCAAATCCGAGCATAATTAATACGTTTCACCGATTCAGTCATTTTATCAGCATGTAGAGGCTTGCCAACGACACTAGCAATGAAGCGTAGACCTTCCTCATTCCAATATTCAAGAGGAATATTGGAAAAATGAACCCAGATAGGGACTCGTTTACATCCAGCCTTGGAGAGATTCATGCATGGCTTCCATTTTTGAAGAAAAATTGGTCGCCCACCAAATTACCAAGGTCCTCCATCAACAACCAAAGACATGGATTCAGCACATGCAAAGCGAAAAAAGTAAAAACCATTATTGTTTGCTAGAACCTCTGTAAGCCCCCTAGAACCCACAACCGAAGTGTTGTATTTTTTACCAAAGAAAATGGGAGCTTATCCAAGAAGAAGCCTACCAACGTTGAGTTCCACTGCATTTTCCCTTTTTGAGCAATAGATGTTGGTGGTTTGATGGTAATTGTTCCATCAGAAGAAGGTAATGGAGGCTGTATATATTAGAGTTTCATGGAAGGAGACGATTCATTGGCAACAATGGATGCCCACGAGGAGTTTCCCATATGGTTGGCATACACATCATTAGTCTTCGATCCAGTTTTCTCTAGTTCATTCCATCCAGCTGGACAGCATTTAGATGATTCGAAGCAGTCGCCACGTCGTTATGCATAACCCTTGATGGGATCCTTCCATGCAGCATCTTATCCATCCGCCCTTCATTCAAAAACCTAGCTGTTGCTTCGCCCTCCGCAGCCCTTTCTTGAGAAACCCTAGCCGCCCATCCTTTCTTGGAAACCCTAGCTGTATCTCCTTTCTCGGAAACCCTAGCCTCCTCCATGTGATACACTTTGGAAACCCTAACTGTACTTTCTTTCTTGAAAACCCTAGCTGCCGATATGTAATGCAAATCAAAAACTTTATACTCCTCCAATGGAAGATTATCTTCATCCATGCTGGCTATGGAGGTCGTCCCATTTTCATGATCTCCGTTGGTCGGTTTTGCCATTCCTATATGTGTAGAATCGTTGTTGCCGAATATCGAACCCCCAGAGGGATCCTTAGAATCATAAGGGAGGGAGGTATCATGATCAAGAACGTGAAGGAGATCATCAACCCAGGAGCCATGCATACCTCTACGCCCAGCCATGGTGGAACCAACCTTCAATGCTTTAGAAGAAGCAAACCGAGACACTTCTTTCGGTCCTTTAAATTCTCTAGGCGCCATGAATCCACGGAGCATACAAGAGAACCAAGAAAGTCGGAAAGATCAATAAAGAACCAGCAAGAAGGAGCAGAACGCTTAAGAAAGATCAAAGATTGATCAAGAAAGTGAAAACAAACAAGAAGAGATCAAGATTGGGAAACCGAAACCCTAGGTTGAAAACCTTAGAGAGAAAAGGAAGAGAGAGAGACTCTCATCCTGTCCTTGGCCAATGAATGTACTTGTTCACTAACTTTATCATCACCTTTCTTTTCTTTCTCTTTCCAATCACTTATAGACTCTTTACCTTTTAATCATGTATTTCTTTCACAACTTTCTCCTCTCTTTCTTATCATAATTCATTCCTCACTTCTCAACCTAATTAGTCTAGGATCATCCAGTTTCTCAACTATTTTCCCACTCCTAAGTGTCGTGATTGACTAGACTTGCTTCGGACTGGACTTATCACTGGAAGACTCACTCATGTGCACTTGAGCCATAAGGTTTGGAGTGGTTTGTGCTAGAAATATACCTTCTCTTGATAACTAAGGGCTTAAGTCAGGGTTGTGAGGTGATTCCTAAATGTCCTCAATTGCCCTATTGGTTTATTCTTAGTTCTTGATAGTTTGGTTATTGATCCCTAGTTGCCTTTGCACAAATTGGTGTCTGTCCTCTAATGGAGGCTACTTATATTGAGGTTAGAAATTGCTAGAAGATGAAGCTTGGAATTGACCTGGTGGTGGGTTTGAATTAAACTGTTGAGGATATGGTACAGAGGATGGATCATTCCTCTAAGAGAAGTTGGGATGATTTCTCAACCCTGGATGATATGGATTAGGAATGGGTGATAGTACAACTTGTGGTTGTCCTTGATATGGTTTGGGGTAAGTGTGTGTGGTGTTGGTATTAGAAATTTGATAATACAAAACCTCCTTGAAGGTAGGAGTAACTATGACTAGTTACCTTTCAAATCAAACATTTCACTTTCTTCTCACTAACCATGTTTAATTTCTTAAACTCTAAGGATTCCACATTCTTGGTCGAAGATGCTAGCTTAGCACTCAAGTCATCATTTTTACTTAACCTTAATCTACCACTAGATCGTGGTTGTGACACTTTAAGTTTTAGTTGAGTGTGTGGACTCACCTCCCAAGCTTTGGTATTTTTAGCTAACTCCTTTAGAAAATCATATGCCTCTTCAACTAACATATATAAGCACTGTTCATTACTTATTATACCTACCAATTGTTTCATGTTTGCATGCAATGCATCATAAAAAAACTAGGCAGTCTCTAAATGGATATGGACATGCATTATATAAGTCTTTAACTCTCTTCCATGCTTGGGTTAAAGTCTTATTAGGTTGACCTGTAAAATTCATAATCTATTTTTGCATGGTCGATGTCCTTTGTGCTAGAAGTACTTTTTCAAAAACTCAGTATGCATCTCACTTCAATTACCAATGGAGCGAGTTCTCAAGGAGTTCAACCATATTTTAGCCTTGTCCTTGAGGGAGAAAAGGAACAATCGTAACTGAAGGTTGTCCTCCTCAAATTTTTTCATATATGTGTATGGATTTTCCGAATCCGTTCCATGAAATGTAGGTAACAATTGGATGGTTCCAGGTTTGAAAGTGAAATTCCTTTGGTTCAATGGAAAAATGATGCATGAAGTTGTTATTTTCCTAACTAAATGCAATAACTCTCTCAATGGTCTATTATCCATTTGTGCAACAGCCTCACGGTCTTCGAGACCAATGGCTCCAAAATTATCCATGATATATGAAAGATCAGTGGATATAGATGATGTTTCCGACGATGATGTTATTGATGAAGTTAACGAAAACTCAATGAATTCTTCTGTTGGTTGTGGTTAGGTTGCAAAATAGATTGAGCTACCCTACCCGACCTAAGATGCATGCACAAGACACACGAAATGTACAAGTGTTGCAATTATGATTATCAATGCTAGCATATTGCAATTACTACTTATCAACAATTATTTGAAAATAAGTGGAATGAGATTACCAAAAGTAGTGTATCCCATCATTGTAAATGTTGGTAAAGATCAATCTGCCTAAGCTTCCCAAAGATTCATTCACCGTTGCTCAAAGCTCCATGGCAACGGTGCCGAAAGTGTTTGCTCGTCCAAAATATTAATCAATATTGGCTTAACCTCAAGTGCAGGGTGTCTATTGCAGCACAACAACTGATAAGTACCAGATCATATGTGCACAGAAAGCCCTAAGCAAAAATCAATGAACAAACTGATTTGGTAAAATCTTAGGTGAAAATCAATCTCACAATGAATGATAGAAGTTGATTTGGTTTGAAATATGGTTGATTGATTCAAATTTTTTTTCAATCGAATCAGTAAAAATCTTGGATTCAAAGCAAGTATTATAATCGATTCTTGGAATTCAAAGGAGTTACAATACTTAATCTACACCTAAAAGTGTAGATCAGAAGATATTTCTATGTGAAAAACAAATTGGAACAACTTATTTTTTGAAAGGTAAATAAATATTATTAATGAGAATAAATTGAAGTACAAAATAAAGGGCATTCCCCTATCAACTGGCATAAGCCTACAAAACATCAATCTTCCTTCAATCAAAATAGTTACTCACCTAAAATAGATGAAGGAATGGACCATATAGTTACTAAATGCCTATTACAATCTATGTGCGGAAAAGATTTAATAGACATTATTTGAAGCCAGACCACATTCTCTAACTGGCGAATCAAAGAAGGTGCATCAGTAAAAGCACTTTGAAATAGCCTTGCATTTCGCTCCCTCCAAATGAAATAGATAAGTGCAGAGAAAGTCAACTTGCCTAACAAATGAAGTAAAGAAGTCCCATTTAAATTAACAACACTCCATTGAACCACATCCTCCCATGTAGAAGCATAACATTGCAGACCCAATTTACCAAGAATATGCATCCATATAGGAAGAGTTTATTGGCATTGAAAAAATAAATGGGAATGACTCTCAACCCCATCATCACATAAAATACATTTTCTAGGCTGAATTACTCCATGAGCTATGAGTTTATCTTGAGTGGATAATCGATTATGGACTACCAACCACAAAATAAACAAATACCTGGGGGAATATGGTGCTTAAACCATACTATAGAATACCAATCCACTTCATCACAATGATCACAAATGATTTCCCAAGCAGACTTGATTATGAAAATTCCCCTATTAGGCTGCCAGAATACCTTATCTTCCACCAAAGGATTTGGTGGAGGCAAGGAACAAGTTGCCTCACGAAGATCCATAAGTTCATTTGAATTAACCCCAGACCATGCCCATCCACCATCTCGAATTATATCAGCCACTTTAGCATTTTTTGACAATCCAGAATCATGTAGGACTTGACGGTAATCATGGATCAAACCATAATGAGAGTAATCTACCATTCCCTACCTTGCACGAAAGATAAGACTGAATCAATGGCCTCAATTGTAAGATCTTCCTCTAAGTCTAAGAACAATCCCATGGAATTTTTGAAACCCAAAAGTGGCTTCTTCCCAGTAAATTAACATGAACCCATTTTTCCCAAAGATAAGTAGATGAAGAATCACATAACATCCAAATATATCTGGACATTGCAGCTCGATTCCACTCTTTAATCTTCTTTATGCCTAAAACTCCTTCACGTTTGGGCTTAGTAATGTCACCCCAAGAAAATTTAGGCCCCGTGAATAAATAAAGCAATACCCTTCTAAATAAATGATCAGAGCTTTGCTTCAATTGACTTAATTAATTTAGCCGGGAGAATAAATTGGTAGCACCAATATGACTGAATACTGAAAAGCACAGACTGAATAAGTTGAAGACAACTAGTAAATGAGAGGAACTTATTAGTCTAAGTCTTCAATCTTCTCAATATCCGATCCTTTAACGCAACACAATTCACTACCCCCGTATAGCATATGATACTGGCTTATCGACTAATGCAAGAGTCTTAAGTGTGATCAATAATGCACAATGGAAATGGCCCTTTCTGAGCACATGGGAGTTGAGAGAAGTCATCCTTGAGTACCCTCCTAGTTACATGCCAAACTCTCAAGAAAAAGACAAGTTCACATGGACTATATCCAAAAATGAAGATTACCGAGCTACAGTAACTTGGAATTCAATTTGGGAAAAAGCTCAAAAGGTACCTTGGCAAACCTTGCATTGGTTCCCCTATCACATCCCTAGACATTCTTTCATCCTATGGCTTGCAATCAAAGGCAAATTAAACACCAAGGATAGAATGCTCACTTGGGGTATGACTTTAGATCCCCAATGTATCCTATGTGGAGCAGCTCAAGAGAGCTTGGACTACCTGTTCTTTCATTGTCCCTTCTTGGCTAAAGTTATAGATGCCATCTTCCTTAAGTACCACCTCACCAAAGCCAAGCAACCATGGAGTGATGAAGTCTCATGGGCAGTCAGCAAATTCAGTAGGAAGAATTTTGATAGCATATTGTGCAAGTTATCATGGGTGGCCTCAATCATCACATTTGGCAAGAAAGAAATGTAAGGATTTTAAAGGGCCTCTCCTCTTCCACTGCCAAAATTATTAAAGACATTGAGCAAGAGATTAGAACCAAAGCTTCTCAAATTCAAGTCACTAAATTTACTAATGAAAATGTAATATTATGTAATAGTTGGGGGATTCCATTCTATAGTTAATACTTTTGTAATTATATTATTGCCATACTGGTGTATGCCCCGAAGATGATGTATATATTTCCCATTAATCTAAATTACACTTAACTATCAAAAAAAAAAGAAAGCAGTGGAACCCCCAGATATTTCAGAGGTAATACACCCCAACGAAATCCTACAATGTTAGCAATTTGATCCTTATTCTGTTTTCTTTTTTTTTTTTGAAAGGTGAAATAAAATAAATTAATGAAGCAAATAGTACAATTACACAGGGGCATACCCCTGGTTGAATACATCATCAATGCTCAAAGAAAAACTTAAAGATCAAGCAATACAAAAAAAAAAAAAGTACATCAAACTGTGCCAAAAGATAGGCATTATGCTTTAGCAAACTCAAGAGAAATAAGGAGCAATCCTACTCTAGAGCTAACCACCAATAAGGGATGGGGAAAGCTACCCACTTCAAATCAAATGGAGATTAGTAGAAGTGTTGGGAAACCCTAAACACTCTAGTAACCTCCATCAAACCAACTCAATGATTGAAGAAATCAAAGAGAACTCATTCTTAGGAGAAGCACCATGTCACCGTGAGTTTCTTTCCTTCCATAAGGAATATACAATAGCTGCAAAGGAGAGGCTCCCAATGGATGAAACCATCTGGTGCAAGTGCCTTGTTAGGATGTAAGCTGAACATAGCCTCACAGAACTCTAAATCCAAAAAGGCAGCATCTAACATGCCAATGTGGTGATCTTTTAAGGATGAAGAAATGAATACCCTTAGGACCTCAAAACCATCATAAGAAGAAGAGCAATTAGAACCAAGAAGCCCTTGATAAAAGTGTACAACATTGCTGCAATATCATCCTTTTCGCGAACCCATTCATCATCATCTCTTTGAAGTGCAAGTATCTTGTTCATGTTTTGTCTTCCTTTGGTAGAATTAAAGAAGAAAGCAGAATTTTGATCACCTTCTGCTAGCCATTGCACACGACTCCGTTGTTTAACATAAACCTCTATACTTTGGCTTGCTGTTAAGAACCGATGGAGACAATCTTTTTCCTTCTCTAGTAATCCTGGATCACCCCCATTAGCAATAGAAGATTATATGGAAGCCAGTTTAAGACGCAAAGGCTCAAGAGTGTTAGGAAACTCCTTGTTCTTCTGAGAGCTTAGATCTGTTAAGGCTATTTTAAGTAGCTTCATCTCTTATAAACTCGATACATAGCAAAGCCATCATCATGGGTGCTCCATATAGGTTCCACGAAAGGGAGGAATTCCTCAAACTTAGTCCAATAATTGAAGAGCTCGAACGGCCGTTTGAAAATTGGCAATGAGACCCTAAGATCCACAACCACGGGTGAGTGATCAAAGAGACCGTAAGGAAAAAACTCAGCTGTGGAATTTTCAAAGGAATGAAGCGAAGAAGGATTAATTAAAGCTTTATCCAACTTTCATAAAATGTGGCCATCTCTTCTAGCATTGTTCCAAGTGTATAAAAGACCACCAAATATGAGATCCTCCAATCCGGCCTTAGACATACAATCATTTATGCAGGTTGGGAATCAAACCTGAGAAGGAAGAAAAAGTATCCAGTGCATCCGTTAATAAACTAACTGAAGCAACATCTCTATGACAAAACAGCAAAAGGTCATCAGCAAAACAAAGATGAGACAACCTAGTCCTACCACATCTCTAATGAAATCTAAACTCCTCAGAAGAAGCAATCTTCTTATTCAGAATCTGGGACAAGCTTTCATACAAATCATAAATAAATATGGTGATAAAGGATCACCTTGCCGAAGCCCCTTCTTTCCCTGGAAATAACCATTTAGTTGATGCTTATGGAAAACATCGGTGAAGACACATAGGATTTAATCAAGCTAATTAGTTTACATGGGAATCCAAAGCACTCCAAAGTATCCCAAATGAATTTCCATCTTACAGAATCATAATCCTTCAATCATTGAAATAAAGGCCCTCTTCGGTGTGATTTTAAGGTGGATCTTACAAAATCATAAGCCTTCATAAAATCCACCTTAAATGTACACCAAGGAGGGTCTTTATTTCAATGATAACCTCGCATCAATTCCTGAGCCAAAGAATGTTATCTGAAATGGACCGACCAGTAACAAATACAGCTTGAGACATATCAATGATGGAAGGAAGAGCATGCTTAACACATTCAGCCCAAATCTTGGTAATACATTTGTAAATAGTATTACAAAAAAATATCGGTTGAAAGTCCTTAACCAAAGTCGGATTAGGGATCTTAGGAACCAACGCAACAATAGTAGCATTAGCCTCCCTCAGTACATATCGGCATCAAAGAACTCCTTTAATGTAGCAATTATATCCTCTCCAACAATACTCCAAGTCTTTTGGAAAAAATAACCGTCGAAACCATCCGGTCCAGGGGCATTATTTGGGTGTAAACTAAAGAACACTAACTTAATCTCTTCTTCCAAAATAAGGCCAACTAGTCTATCTCCTAAACAATCATCTACTGAATGATTAAGGAATTGTTGAAGAGATGACTTACCCAGGTAAACAATAGAAGATTCACAACCCAATAGATATTGATAATATCACACAATCTCAGACTTAACCTCCATCGGTTCATAAAGCATAGTTCCATCCTCCTTTTGGATACTCACCAGCTTATTAACATTATTCTGATTCTTTACCGAGTTAAACAAGAATGAAGAATTCTGGTCACCCACCTTAAGCCATTGAACTCTACTTTTTTGCTTGGCTTCACTCTCTTCAATCTTAGAAGTTTCCTGAAATAGGCCCAAACAATTCATTTCCTTCTCCAAGAGATCATCGGTGGGGCTAAGTAAATCAATTTGCACCTGGTAAGAAGCTAACTCCTCCCACAAAGCTTTAATAGAAGCTTCATGTTGTAGTTTCTTCTGAGCGCATTAACTTCTCAAAACCTTTTTTACTTCCTTTAACTTCTTATAAACTCGGTACATCTTATACCCATTAAATTGTATACTTCATGGGCGCTCAACAGTAGGTAGGAAATCATCAAAATCTGCCCATTAGTTAAAAAACTTGAAGGTTTTCTTTCCCACATTTAAATTAACTCCAATAGAAACCACAATAGGGGTATGATCTGAAACTCCATATGGGCAGAATTCAGCAAGAAAGTGAGGAAAAGTAGACATCCAACCATGATTAATCATAGCATGATCTAGCTTTCTCATGGTATTACTATGGCCCTTCCTCCATGAAAATTGAAGACCATAATACTGTAAATCATCCAAACCAGCAGCCAAACAAGCTTCATTACACTCCTCCATATGTGAAATCTAATCTAAAGAACCTCCTCTTCGTTCATTAGAAAACCGGACAGCATTGAAGTCACCTAAAACCAACCAAGGCCGAGCCCAATCATTGAACTTTTGGAAACCAGATTAGCCCAAAAAGATCTCCTATCCTACACCACACTAGCTCTATAGATAAATGACACCCAAAAGGTAATGTTCAAATCTTTCAAGATCTCCTATCCTACACCACACTAGCTCTATAGATAAATGACACCCAAAAGGTAATGTTCAAATCTTTCACTTTAATAGAGCAATTCCTCCATCACATTAACATCAAGTACATAAGAATTCCACAAAACCTAGATCCTTCTAGTAGCATCAGAATTATAATTATGAATACATTGCCAACCACGCATAAGACCCCTTAAGATTCTCTCATTGCAATTAAATTTAACTTTAGTCTTCACCAAACCAATGCAAGCTAAATTATACTTTTCCACCAATGCCACAACCTCATTTTGTTTAAGGGTTGAATTTAAACCCCTTATATTCCAGCATCATTCAGAAATAGATAGCTTACTCATATTCCCGGCCAAAGGCACGCTATTCTTCTGCCGCTTCTCATTCCTCCTAGTAGTATGTTGTCTCTGTGAATCAAGTTCATCAATTGCTAACAACTTATCCCGTAAGGGATTAGCACTAGGGGCAGAGTCCATACTCATTGTTTGAAGTACAGGCTTAGAAACAGAAGATGACTCCTCACAAATTGGAGGCATATCATCATTTTGAACTATAGGAGTGGAAATCACATCCGTATCTTCACCAACATCATCAATTAAGCATTGAAAGGAGTTGTGGACCTGAATATTCTTATTAATAGCATTTACCACACCTTCACCTTCTTTGAGCACCCGAGGCCGTACAAATTGAACCTAATCATCAACCTTGGACATAGAAGTTTCTTCAACACTAGGAAAGCAAACATGAACTGGAGCTGAAGCAATAGCTTTCCCCTTGGAAGACATGGAAATCCAGCCCTCATCTTGACCCACATCCTTAGAAGGGGGAAGGTCCACATCATGAGAAGGAGCATTAGTAGCAGAAGCTACTTTAATGTCACGTGGCTTCCATGAAGAACCCACAACCTTTGTGCAATTCTTATCTAGATGGCCAAATGTTTTACATTTAGAACAGGTCCGTGGAACCCATCCATACTTTACATTAATAACAGCCACCTTCCCATTCTCCATTTCAAACTCCACCTTATTCGGAAAAGGATTCTTAGCGTTAACTGCAATGCAAATTCTGGCAAACTTAATTTGCTTGATCTTTTCGATCATCCGATCAGCAAACAAAGGCTTGCCAATGGAACTCGCACTATAACTCAACCGTTCAGCCGTCCAAGCTTCAAGTGGTACATGATAAAAGTTAACCCATATAGGTATAGTCTTCATAAATTCTTTATTTAAAACCAACCCCGGCTTCCACTTCCTTAAAATAATAGGCTGCCCGCAAAATACAATGGCTCTCTAGTTAACACAATATGTAAGTCAAATCCTTCCTTAAACCAGAAAAAGACGGAACCACTATCATTGGTGAGCACATCTTCCACATTTTCCTTACCCCAAAATCGGATAGCATTCTGATAAATTAAATTAAAAGGTAACTTCTTGTCTAAGAAATAACCAACCAGTGTGTTATCCCAATGGGTGGCACCTTTACGAAAGATTTCCGCTGGAGATTTGACTCGAACCACACCATTCACCAGAGATGGAGCATGATATTGAAGCTTTATAGATGTAGTATTTTTACATTGAAGTGCAGTCACCCATTAACCCGGACTTGCTGTATTAGTATTAGCAGACAACAATTGCTCTGTAACCGCATCTTCATCTGCCAAGGGAGCCGTTTAGCTTTAAGTGCATCCAGACCAAGTGGATTCTTATCTAACTCTTCCTTTCCCGTCTCATCAGAATTTTTAATAATAGAATCAGCATGCAAAGCCGTCAATGGTGAAGAAGATACACGATCCATCTTAGTACCTGAGGAAGGTTACTACACCTCTCGCACGTAACACCTCTAATGCAGAACTCAGGAGAGTTTCCAAATGTTTATGCCGCACCAAATCCTTTACAACAGATGCATCCAGATCTGAAAATGGAATTGGAAGTTGTGCTTCACGATCTGTAACCCTAGCAGCAACATAAGGGTTACGAACTGCTTTAGTCACATTCCTAGAAACAACACGTTCATCCCGTTGTTGATCTGCAACACCCACATCCTTTAATAACGAAGAAGCAATCGATGATGCTGTTGGGGAACGCAAAAAACCCTAAGATCACGGCTATAGTGTATATAATTAATACAAAATTTTTTGAACCGTTCTATACTACGAGAGCAAGATCACACTTTCGAGACTTCTCTGGTTTGATCTCGACAGATCCAATAGACAAAGCTTTCGTTGACTTCGATTCGAATGCTCGATCTCAACCTTCAGCCTTCTGCCGTATTCTTGAAAATACCTTCCTTCTCTCTCACAAGATAGTGGGATCTCTCGGCAGTCTCTCTAGGGTTTCTTATTTATTTACTCAGAAAATGTTTTTCCTAGCTGTTACAAGAGAGGATATTTTATAAGGCTACAACAGGAATTAGTAGGCAAATAAGAGAAGGACTTCCTATGTAATCAAATCTCCTAATCCTACCTGAGTTAGGATTTAATTATATAAATTATAATTCATTCCATTAAAGAATTATAATTGTACTCTAATCTAATTCGAAATTGTATTTTCGAGCCTCTAATATTAAATACTTATTATCTCCCCACGTTAAGAATTCAGATATCCTCCAATTAAATTTAATTACTGACAATATAATTTAATTGGCTTTTTATTATCCTTAAGACCTTTCCACTTAAATTATTTTATGTATCGGATTCAAAATCCACTTGTAAGATTTGATACATTCAAAACTTATAAGCTTCCTTAAGGGGATATCATCAATCCAAATTATTAGGATGTGGATTCATTCAACTATTAATATTCATCATATATATAATGTTATTGCCCAACTCATTGAGTTTATTAACTCATACAGAATCTCACTCTTTGTGTAATCAAAGCAACAATCACCATGTACACGTGTCTAAGAATAGAATTCGGATTAAAAGGATGAGTAATCATAATAATCATGAGGTTTAAATTATTTTATAAAGTCAGTATAAAATAATTAACTCAAGTGGGTCCAGTTC
>QLOD02000029.1:20938014-20948310 GCA_003260245.2 Sideroxylon spinosum | reverse complement strand
CTTTCCCGTTGCCAGTTGAATTAGATTTTTGGATAATCATCATCATTGCATCTCTCTCTTTTCTTCTTCTAAGCCACTGCCTTCGCATTTTTCTTCTTCTATTCTTGCACCATTCTTTTTCAGTTGGTTCCTTGATAACCAAGGGTTCTTACTTGTGTAACACCTTGAATCGTTAGCTAGCAAATTTGTTTCTTCTATCTCATATATTATATTCCTTCCTTTTATCTTCACCATCCATGCTTAGTTGCACCACATTAAAAAATAAAATTCTATCACCACGAACTTGATGCCACTATTATTCCACATTAACCATTTTAGATGTAGCTGTCTCATTCTTTTTATGCTCTTTAACCCCCTGTCTATGCCTTTTTGGACACCAAGAGCTTACCTTTCCTTTTGCTAGTTGAGGTATCTTCTACTATAATTAGGATCATTGTATATATCTCTCTCTTTTTCTTCCAACCTATTGCCTCCTCAATTTTCTTGTTATATTCCCACTCCATTCTTCTTCAGTTGGCTTCCTGATATTAGACCTCTTTCCTATGCATGGCCTTAAACATTGGGGAGCAAATTTTTTTCTTCTTTCTCATGTATTATATTGCTCTCTTTTTATCATTACCATCTATGCTTAATTGTACCCTATTAAAAAATAAATTTTTATCACCAGGAACTTGCTACTCCTACCTTTCCACATTTACCCTTTTAGATATTTCTGCCTCATCCCCTTTCTCTTATTTAGTCTATTGTTTGTTTCTTTTAGAACCTCAAGTGAAGGAGCTATCTGAGTCTGTGCCGTTCCTCTCCGTTGCTTTGCCTTTCGTTTGCCAGTTGAGTTCTACCATGATTAGCATTGTAGTACTTTTCTCTCTTCTTTTTAACCTACCGCCTCCTTCTCTTTCTTGTTCTATTTTTGCTCCACTATTCTTTAGTTGGTTCTTGGATAACCAAGGCCTCTTACTTGTGTAGTATCTTGACCATTGGCATGTAAATTTTGTCCTTCTATCTCAAGTGTTATTGTTACGGAACAAAATTATTTGCTCTCGAATAAAACTCGTTTGTTTTCATTTTTCGCTTTCATTTTCTTATCAATCAATAAGTTAGTTCACTTCAGTTATATTCTTTGGTTTTTTCCATCATGTTCCAGGCTTAGTTGTACTCCCTTAAAAACTAAATCTTTGTAACCATTAACTTGTTGCTACTGTCTTCCCACATTAAATCTTTTATATGTTTTTATCTCACCCCCTTATCATTTTTAACCACTTTCTATTCTTTTTATAACTCCAAGAGAAAGGGTTGTCTAAGTTTGAGCTGTTCATCTCCGTTGTTTTACTTTTCCCGTTGCTAGTTGAGCTATCTTCTATAATAATCAGGATCATAGTATCTCTCTCTGTTTTTCTTCTAATCCACCACCTTCTCCATTCTCTTGTTCTATTCTTGTACCAATCTCTCTTCAATTGGCTTGCTGATAACCATACCTCTTACTTGTGCAACACTTAGAATATTGGCATGCAATTTTTTTTCTATCTCATGTGTAATATTCCTCCATTTTCATATTCACTTTCCATCCTTACTTGGGACCCAATTAAAAAATAAATTTTTATCTCCATGAACTTCTTTGTACTATCTTTCCACATTGACCTTTTTAGATGTTTTTGCCTCATCCTCTTTTTTTTCTTCGTTAACCAAGTGTTTGTTCCTTTCAATTCAGCAGGAGAAAGAGCTTCCCGAGTCTCGGTTGTCTGTCTCCATTGCTTTATCTTTCGCTTTGCTAGTTGAATTAGATTTTTGGATAATCATGGTCATAGTATATCTCTCTTTTCTTCTTCTAACCCATCGCATTTGCCTTTTTCTTCTTTTGTTCCTGCACCCATTTTTTTTTTTTTTTCAGTTGATTCCTTGATGACTAAGGTCTTTTACTTGTGCAACACCTTAAATCATTGGCAAGCAAATTTTATTCTTATATTTCATATATCATATTCTTTCTTTCTTTTTTTTTTTTCTTTTTATCATCACTGTGCATGCTTACCTGCACCACATTAAAAAATAATTTTTTATCATAATGAACTTGATGCCATTGTTATTCACACTAACCCTTTTAGATGTATCTGTTTCATCCTCTCTATGTTGTTTAACCCACTATCTGTTCCTTTTTGAACCCCCTAACGGAAGAGTTGTTCGAGTTTTAATTGTTCGTCTATATTGCCTTATCTTTCCTTTTGCTAGTTGAGGTTTCTTCTACTATAATTAGGATAATTATATATATCTCTCTCTTTTTCTTCTATCCCATTGTCTTCTCAATTTTATTATTCTATTCCTGCGCCATTCTTATTCAGTTGGCTCCCTAATAATTAGGACTCTTTCCTGTGCATGGCCTTAAACAATTGGGAGGAATTTTTTTTCTTCTCTCAAGGATTATATTGCTATATTTTCGTCATCATCATCCATACTTAATTGTACTCTATTAAAGAAATAAATTTTTATCACTAGGAACTTGCTATCCCTGTCTTTCCACCTTAACTCTTTTAGATGTTTCTGCCTCATCCCATCTCTCTTCTTTAGTCTACTATTTGTGTTTTTTTTTTTTAGAACCTCAAGTGAAGGAGCTGTCTGAGTTTGTGCTGTTCCTTTCTGTTGCTTTACTTTTTGTTTGCCAGCTAAGTTGTCTTCTACCATAATCTGCATTGTAGTATCTTTTTCTTTTCTTCTTTTAACCCACTACCTCCTCTCTCTTATTCTATTCTTGCCCCACTGTTCTTTAGTTGGTTTTCGGATAACCAAGGCCTCGTATTTGCGTAATACCTTGAACATTGGCAAGAAACTTTTGTTCTTCTATCTCAATTGTTATTGTTATGAAGCCAAATTAGTTGCTTTTGAATAAAATTTGTTTGTTTTCGTTTTTCTTTTTTATCTTCTTATTTACCAATCAATAAGTTAGTTTATTTTAGTTTTAATCGTTACTTTTATCCTCACTTTCCATACTTAGTTGCATCACTTTAAATCTTTATCACCATTAACTTGTTGCCACTGTCTTCCCACATAAACCCTTTTAGATGTTTTTACCTCACCCGCTTATCTTTTTTAACCCACTCTCTATTCCTTTTATAGTTCCAGGTGAAAGGGTAGTCCACGTTTGAGCTGTCCATCTTCATTTCTTTACCTTTCTCATTGCTAGTTGAGCTATGTCCTATCATAATCAGGATCGTAATATTTCCCTTTGTTTTTCTTCTAACCCATTGCTTCCTCCATTCTTTTGTTCTATTTTTGTACTAATCTCTTTTCAGTTAGCTTGCTGATAACCATACCTTTTACTTGTGCAACACTTTGAATATTCGCATGCAACTTTTTTCTTCTTCTATCTCATGCGTTATATTGCTGCCTTTTTATCATCACCTTCCATACTCACTTGCACCCCATTAAAAATAAATTTTTATCATCATGAACTTATTACTGCTGCCTTCTCACTTTAAACTGTTCAGATTTTTTTGTCTCATCTCCTTTTTCTTCTTCGATCAACTGCTTATTCCTTGTTATTCACCAGGAGGAAGAGCTGCCCGAGTTTGGGTTGTTCATTTCCTTTTCTCTATCTTTACCTTTGCCAGTTGAATTAGATTTTTGGATAATCATTATCATAGTATCTCTCTTTTCCTCTTCTAACCCTTTGCCTTCGCATTTCTCGTCTTCTGTTCTTGCACCATTCTTTTTCAGTTGGTTCGTTGGTAATCAATGCCTCTTACTTGTGCAACACCTTGAATCGTTGGAAAGTAAATTTTGTTATTTTATCCCATGTATTATATTCGTTTTTCTTAATCATCACTATACATGCTCACTTGCACCACAGTAAAAAAATAAAATTTTCTCACCATGAATTTCATGCCACTGTTATTCCACATTTACCCTTTTTAATTGTATTTGTTTCACCCCCTTTATGTTTTTTAACCTACTATCTATTCCTTTTTGAACTCCAAGGGGAAGAGTTTTTTTAGTCTAAGCTGTCCGTCTACATTGCCGTACCTTCCATTTTACTAGTTGAGCTATCTTCTATTATTATTAGGATCATAATATCTCTTTCTCTTTTTCTTCTAACCTGCTACCTCGGCCTTTTTTTGTTATTTTTTTGCACCATTCTTCTTCGGTTAGCTCTCTAATAATTTGGCCTCTTTCTTGTGCGTGGCCTTGACCATTGACTTCTTGCCACTGTCTTCCCACATTATCTTTTTTAGATATTTCCGCCTCACCCACTTATCTTTTTTAACCTGCTCTGTTCCTTTTATAACCCCGAGAGAAAGGGTTGTCCAAGTTTGAGCTGTGCGTCTCCATTGCTTTACCTTTGTCATTATTAGTTGAGCTATCTTCTATCATAATCAAGATCATAGTATTACTCTCTATTTTTCTTCTAACCTACCGCCTACTCCTTTCTCTTGTTCTATCCTATACTAATTTCTTTTTAGTTGGCTTGCTAATAGCCATATCTCTTACTTGTGCTGTGAATATTGGCATGTATATTTTTTTTCTTCTATCTTGTGTTATATTTGTCCCTTTTTTTCATCACCTTCCATACTCACTTGCAATTGATTAAAAAATAAATTTTTGACACCATGAACTTGCTGTCGCTGTCTTTGCGCATTAACTTTTTGAGATCTTTTTGCCTCATCCTCTTTTTTCTTCTTTGACCCAGTGTTTGTTCCTCTTTATTCACTAGGAGAGAGTTGTTCGAATCTTGGTTATCTGTCCCCATTGCTTTATCTTTCCCCTTGCCAGTTGAGTTAGATTTTTGGATAATCATCATCATAGTATCTGTCTTTTTTTTTTCTTTTACCCCACGGCCTTTGCATTTCTCTTCCTCTATTCCTACACTTTTTTTTTTTTTTACTTGGTTCCTTGATAGCCATGGCCTCTTATTTGTGCAACACCTAGATTCGTTGGCGATTAAATTTTATTCTTTTATCTAATATATTATATTGCTTCTTTTTTTATCATCACCTTCCATGCTCATTTGCGCCACATTAGAAAATAAATTTTTACTACCATGAACTTGATGCCACTGTTTCTCCACTGTAAGCCTTGTTCTTTAACCCAATGTCTGTGCCTTTTTGAAACCCCAGAGAAAGATTTGTTCGAGTATGAGCTGTTCACCTACATTACATTACCTTTTCTTTTGCCGGTTGAGTTTTCTTCTGCTATAATTAGGATCATAGTGTCTCTCTCTTTTTCTTCTAACTCACGCCTACTCCATTTGTTTTGTTCTATTTCCGTATCATTCTTCTTTAGTTGCCTCACTTATAATTAGGCCTCTTTCCTGTGTATGACCTCGAGCATAGGAGAGCAAATTTTTTTTCCTTTTTTCTTGTGTTGAGTTGCTCTCCTTTTATCATCACCATCCATATTTAATTACACTCTATTATAAAAATGAATTTTTATTACAAGGAACTTGCTGTCTCAGTCTTCCCACATTAACTCTTTTAGATGTTTCTACCTCATTCCCGTTCTTTTTTTTAATCTACTGTCTGTTTTTTTCAGAACCCCAAATGAAGAAGCTATTTGAGTTTGAGTTGTTCCTCTCTGTTACATTATCTTCCGTTTCTCAATTGAGCTATCTTCAACCATAATCAACATTGTTGTATTTCTCTCTTCTTCTTTTAACCCACCGCCTCCTTCTCTCTCTTGTTCTATTCTTGCCTCACTGTTGGTTCCTGGATAACCAACGTCTCTTACTTGTACAATATCTTGAACATTGGCAAGCTAATTTTGCTCTTCTATCTCAAGTGTTATTGTTATGAAATCCAATTAGTTGCTCTCGCATAAAATTCGTTTGTTTTCATTTTTCTCTTTTATTTTCTTACTTATCAATCAATAAGTTGGTTCACTTTTGTTATATTCCTTACTTTTTATCATCATCTTCCATGCTTAGTTGCACCCTTTTAAAAACTAAATCTTTATCACCATTAACTTGTTGCCACTCTCTCCCCACATCAACCGTTTTAGATGTTTCTCACCTGCTTATGTTTTTTTAGCTCGCTCTTTGTTTCTTTTATGACACCAAGAGAAAGGGTTGTCCAAGTTTGAGCTGTCCATCTCCATTGCTAGTTGAGCTATTATCTACCATAATCAAGATCATAGTATTTTCTTTTGTTTTTCTTCTAACCTACCGTCTCCTCCATTCTCTTATTCTACTCCTATACTAATCTCTTTTCAGTTGGTTTGCTGATAACCATATCACTTACTTGTGAAACACTTAAAATAGTGGCATGTAATTTTGTTTTTCTTTTATGTAATGTGCTATATTCCTCCATTTTTATCATCACCTTCCATACTTACTTGTACCCTACTAAAAAATAAAATCTTATCACCATGAACTTGTTGCCGCTGTCTTCCCGCATAAACTTTTTTAGATATTTTTGCCTCATTTATTTTTTCTTTTTTGACCAAGCGTCTGTTCCATTTTATTCACCAGGAGAAATAGCTGTCCGAGTCTAGGTTATTCGTTTCCATTGTTTTATCTTTTCCTTTGCTAGTTGAATTAGATTTTTAAAAATCATCATCGTAGTATCTGCCTTTTTCTTCTTTTAACCCTCTACCTTTGTATTTCTGATCTTCTGTTCTTGCATTATTCTTTCTTTCTTGGTTCTTTGACAACCAAGGCTTCTTACTTGTGCAACACCTTGAATTGTTGGCAAGAAAATTTTGTTCTTTGATCTTATGTATTATATTGCTTGTTTTTTATCATCACCAAACATGCTCACTTGCACCGAATTAGAAAATAAATTTTTATGACCATGAACTTGATGCCACTGTTATTCAACATTAACACTTTTGGATGTATCTTTCTCATCCCCTTTATATTGTTTAAGCCACTGTCTATTCCTTTTTGTACCCCTAGAGGAAGAGTTGTTTGAGTCTGTGTTGGCCGTTTATATTACCTTACCTTTCCTTTTATAACCTCAAGTGAAGGAGTTGTTCGAGTCTGAACTATTCCTCTTCGTTGCTTTACCTTCCGTTTGCCAGTTTAGCTATCTTATACTATAATCAGCATTGTATGATTTCTCTCTCTTCTTCTTTTAACCCACAACCCATTCTCTCTCTTGTTCTATTCTTACCCCATTGTTCTTCAGTTGGTTCTGCGATAACAAAGGCCTCTTATTTGTAAAATACCTAGAACGTGGGCAAATGAAATCAAATTAGTTGCTCCCAAATAAATCTCATTTGTTTTCATTTTTCTCTTCTATTTTCTTACTTATCAATCAATAAGCTAGTTCACTTCAGTTATATTCCTTACTTTTTATCATCACCTTTCATGCTTAGTTGCACCCCTTTAAAAACTAAATTGTTGTAACCTTTAATCGTTTAGATGTTTCTGCCTTACCCCTATCTTTTTTAACCCACTCTCTGTTTCTTTTATAACCCTAACGGAATTGGTTATCTAAGTTTGAATTGTCCATCTTCATTACTTTACCTTTTCAATTGCAAGTTAAGCTATCTTCTGCGATAATTAGGTTCATAGTATTTCTCTTTGTTTTTCTTCTAACCCACCATCTCCTCCATTCTCTTGTTCTATTCCTATACTAATCTCCCTTCAGTTGGCTTGCTAATAACCATACCTCTTACTTGTGCAACACTTTTAACGTTGGTATAAAAATTTGTTTTCTTCGATCTTAGGTGTTATATTGCTCCTTTTTTATCATCACCTTCCATACTCACTTGCACCTTATTAAAAATATTTTTTGTCACCATGAACTTGCTGCCGCTGTTTTCCCACATTAAACTTTTCAGATGTTTTTGCCTCATCATCTTTTTCTTCTTTGACCTAGTGTTTGTTTCTTTTCATTCACCAGGAGAAAGAGCTGTCGGAGTATGGTTTGTCTGTTTCCATTGCTTTATATTTCGCTTTGCCAGTTGAATTAGATTCTTGGATAATCATTATCATAGTACCTTTCTCTTTTCTTCCTCTAAAGCACCGCCTTCGCATTTCCCTTCTTCTGTTTTCGATTGGTTTCTTGATAATTTGGGCAACACCTTGAATTGTTGGCAAGCAACTTTTGTTCTTCTATCTCATGTATTCTATTGCTTATTTTTTATCATCACCATCTATGCTCAATTGCGCCACATTATATAATAAAATTTTCGAACCATGAACTTGTTGCCACTGTTATTCCATAGTAATACTTTTAGATGTATCTGTCTCTTCCACTTTATGTTCTTTAACCCGTCTACTCCTTTTGAATCCTCAAAGGAAGAGTTGTTCGAGTATGAGCGGTTCTTCTACATTGCCTTACCTTTTCTTTTGCCTGTTGAGTTGTCTTCTACCATAATTAGGATCATGGTATCTCTTTGTTTTCCTTCTAACGCACCACCTCCTCTTTTTCCTTATTCTATTCTCACACCATTCTTCTTCAGTTGGTCCCTGATAAATTGGCGTCTTTCTCGTGTTTGACCTTGAATAATGGGAACCAAATTTTTCTTTTTTCTCGTGTTATGCTACTCTGTTTTTGTCATCACCATTCATGATTAATTGCACCCTATTAAAAAAATAAAATTTTATCACCTGGAACTTGCTTCCCCTCTCTTCCCACATTAACTATTTTTGATGTTTCTATCTGATCCCGTCTCTCTTCTTTTATCTACTGTCTGTTTTTTTCGAACCCCATGTTGTGGAGCTGTTTCAGTCAGAGCTATTCCTCTCTATTTCTTTACCTTCCGTTTGCCAGTTGAGCTATTTTCTACCATAATCAGCATTGCAGTATTTCTATCTCTTCTTCTTTTATCCCACTGCTACCTCATCTCTCTCGTTCTATTCTTGCCCCATTATTCTTCCGTTGGTTTCCTGATAATCAAGACCCCTTACTTCTGCAATACCTTGAACGTTAAATTTTGTTCTTCTATCTCGAGTGTTATTGTTACGAAACCAAATTCGTTGCCCTCAAATAAAAGTCTTTTGTTTTTGTTTTTCTCTTTTATTTTCTTACTTCTCAATGAATAAGTTAGTTCACTTCAGTTATATTCCTTACTGTTTATCGTCACCTTCTATGCTTAGTTGCACTCCTTTAAAAACTAAATCTTTATCACCAGTAACTTCTTGTCGCTATCTTTCCCATTAACTCTTTTAGATGTTTCTAACTCACTCGCGTATCTTTTTTAACCCAGTCTCTGTTCCTTTTATAATCCCAAGAGAAAGGGTTATCTAAGTTTGAACTATCCATCTCCATTGTTTTACCTTTCTCATTGCTAATTGAGCTATCTTCTACAATAATTAGGATCATAGTATTCCCCTTTGTTTTACTTTTAACCCACCTCCTATTCCTTTCTCTTGATCTATTCCTGTGCTAGTCTTTCTTCAGTTGGCTTGCTGATAATCATACCTCTTACTTGTGCAACTCTTTGAATATTGGCTTGCAAATATTTTTTTTCTTTTATCTCATGTGTTAGATTCCTCCCTTTTTATCATCACCTTCCATACTTACTTGTACCCCAATTAAAAAATAAAGTTTTGTCACCATGAGTTGTGCCACTGTCTTCCCTCATTAACTTTTTTTTGATGTATTTGCCTCATCCCTTTTTTCTTCTTTGATCAACCGTTTGTTCCTCTTCATTCACCAGGAGAAGAGCTATCCGATTCTCGATTGTCCGTATCCATTTTTGTGTCTTTCCCTTTGCCAGTTGATTTAGATTTTTAGATAATCATTATCATAGTATCTCTCTCTTTTTTTCTCATGTAAACCCTCGCCTTCGCATTTCCATTCTTCTGTTTTCAGTTGGTTCCTTTATAACCAAGGCATCTTACTCGTGTGACACCTTGAATTGTTGGCAAACAACTTTTGTTCTTCTACCTCATCTATTATATTTCTTATTCCTTATCATCACCATCCATGCTCACTTGCACCACATTAGAAAATAAACTTTTAGGACCATGAACTTGATGCCACTGTTATTCCACATTAGCACTTTTAGATGTATCTATCTCATTCCCTTTATGTTCTTCATTCATTGTTTGTTTCTTTTTGAACTCTCAGAGGAAGAGTTGTTCAAGTTTAAGCTGTTCATCTACATTACCTTACCTTTCGTTTTGTCAGTTGAGCTATCTTCTATCATAATTAGGATCATGGTATCTCTCTCTCTCTTTCTTCTAACCTATCTCCTTTTCCATTTTTCTTTGTTCTATTCCCGCAAGATTCTTCTTTAATTGGTCCCCGATATAAAGGCCTCTTTGCTGTTCATCTACATTACGTTACCTTTCGTTTTGTCAGTTGAGCTATCTTCTATCATAATTAGGATCATGGTATCTCTCTCTCTCTTTCTTCTAAC
>QLOD02000029.1:20886314-20933739 GCA_003260245.2 Sideroxylon spinosum | reverse complement strand
AATAATCAAAGGTTGCTAAAAGTTTCTTACAAATTTCTCTAACCTTTTACCAAACAACTAAAAGTTATTAAAAATTGCTAAAAATTTAAAATTTTTACTAAACTTTTAAAAAAGTTTTAATTACTAAAATTGCTTAAAATTACTAAAAAATACATTTAATTGGAAAGATATCATGTAAGAAATTATGCAGGAGAGATATTTAAGTTTATAGATAATTTTACACATAATATTTAATTAAATATTCAAAATCTTAATTTTCATAATATTCATATATTTTTCCATAACTTATATAATATAGTCAAGAACACATACATTGAGCCATTGCTAATAAAAATCTGAATGCAAAAAGTATCTCAAAATTTTTTCAATTGGATATTTTGCTTCAACAAAAATAGAACCCTTGGAAAATCGAATTTCTCCCTCTTACCTTATAAACCTTAATGTATTGTTATTTAATGTATACGAATTGATAGAATTTATCTATTATTTTAAAATAATGGCTCATTATCACAAATAATATTAAATAATTAATTTTTCGTTATTATTTTAAATTTCTAATATTAAATTAATGAAATTCATAGTTAATTTCTCTGTATAAACTCACAAAGTTATATGGAAATAAACCTCTTTCAATAATTGACATTAAATTTTTAATTACAAATTTATGAAAATAATCACACTAATTTTTAATAATTACACTGAAAGTGTGGTGCTACATCATTTTAAAATGATGATGCATTATCATAGTCAAATAATTAGTTTTTTTGTTATTATTTTAATTTATGATATTAAATTGCTAAAATTTATAGTTAAATTCCCCATATAAACTTATACAAGAATAAGTCGCTTTCAATAATTAACATTAACTCTTTTAATTACAAATTTGAAAATACAATCACACACATTTTTAATAATTACAAGTCACTAAAGTAGTGGTGGCACTATATTTTAAAATGATAACACACTATCACAAATAATGTCAACTAATTAGTTTTTTTTGTTATTATTTTAAATTTATGATACTAAATTATTAACACGTGTTGGGTGGTATTTAGAAGATTAACATGTGATGTACTTCTTTGGTAAATTTAGCTTTTGTTTGGGGGTGAATTTTTTTCTAACCATTTTACTATTGAATATCAAATAATATTTTTATATTAAAAATATAGATATTGTTGATAGTATGATATATCTCTCAATTTTTTTTGATACGTTTATAATAGGTAATTTACTAATTTTTTATTGATTATTTTGCTGTTGCTAGGAGTATTTGAAAATCTTTTTTTTTTTTTTTGTAGTGTTTAAACATTACTTATTAATTTTGCATTAAATATAGATAAGTCTATTTTTTATCTGATATAAATTTAAATATATTACAAAAATTCACAATGGAAATTTGAGATAATATAATTTAAATTTAAAATAATAATAATAATAATATTTGTTTATCTACCACGGTACTAATAATAATAATAACAACAACAACAGAAGTCTTTTTTTTCACCGATCAAAGTATATAACACATTGTATAATGGTGGTTTTGTAACAAACTTGTTCCGTTACAACCTGTGGAGAGCTGACTCCATTTTCGTTTCGAATTTCAAAAGGTTTTCGTTACTACCTGTGGAGAGCATGGTCTCCATTCTCGGCTCCTTCGACCACCGCCTCTTAGCCCTCGAAACCGCCATACGTCCCACGCAGATCCCTCCCCTCTCTCTTCTCTTGTGTAGTGTAGTGATCTGAGGAAGTGAGTCAAAATATTGCGTTGCGATCTGTTTGGCTTCTTTTTTTTTTTTTTTCCAACGTAGGTGTGATTCACTTCCTCGAACAGAGGGAGATGGCAGACCTCAACTGGGACACACCTTTATCACTACCATCATTGGCCTCCAGGTTTCAACTCTCTCTCTCTCTCACTCTATATATAAAGTACTCTCTCTCTCTCTCTCTCTATAAGTACTCTCTGTAAACATAGTATACCCATATATATGTGTACGTATATTTACAGATACAAATTCTTGTTTTCATTGTAGTAATTGAATTTGGTTGAGAATACATGAAGGTTTAAGAATCTAGATTTTGCTTGCTCTGTGATGGTTTGCTGAATGTGTTACTGCCCAAATTTCAAATCAGTATGAAATTTTTGTAAAGTTGTGTGATTCTTGTTGGAACTTGTTTGCCAATAATCTCACAATGGCTAGTAATTATATTATATTTTTCGTTTTTAGTATTATTGTTTAGGTTTGCGATGTTCTAGAAAGCGTTAATCTTGGTTTGTTTTGGGGTCTTTTGGAAAAGTTTGGAATTTCTTTAGTGATTCCGATTAAATATAAGTTTTGAGTTTGTATCCTAATCTTTTTGAACTTATTGTTCATTGTTTCTTGTCAATAGTAATTGTATTTTGCCTTTTGGAAATCCTACTTTCCTTCTTCCTTTGCTTTGTGCTTTCCTGTTCAGTCTTGATTGGCCCTGTTTTTTTTTGAATCGTTAACGGTGTAATCCAGATAATACCAATTTGAAGGTCTTTTGGCTTCCATAATTTTAGAGCTTATTGATGATATGTAGAACTTCATGGTTAGTATTTACTTAATCTTTCGTGTGTGTTTATAATTAGTCTCAATTCTGAATGGTGATGTGTGTTGCTCTTTGCCTTGGTTTTGCCAAACAAAAATTTTCATGGTCCAGTGTTTACATTGATAAAGGTCCATCTTATAGCTTTTTTTTTTTATATCTTCTTTTCCCTTTCTCTGTTGATTTTACTAGCCCTTAAATGTTTTATTTAATATGAATAAACAGAGTTTCAGTTCTAAAACAGTGTGTTGGTTTGTATTGTGACATTAACTGGATATGAAAGATAAGGACTCGTTTGATTCGGAAGGTGTGAGAATATTGATAAGACATTCAAGATTGCTTAGGTCTTCTTGGGCCAATTCGGTCTTTCGTGCCAAGTCACTTGGGGTTTTATTTATTTTTTATTTTTTAGTAATTATGCAGTTTTAGTATACAATGGTTTTTATGATCTGTAATATCGGTGTGGTGCTTCAATTTGGTGGTGATCGTTGATTTTCAAAATAGTTCTTTATTTCTCAATATATATATATATATATATGATTCCAATCCTGACCTCAAAAGTCTTCCAAAAACACTCCTTGAACAACATTTTCCATTACTTTGCTTAAAACCTCTATGCCGAAAATAAAGAGTGAAGATGATATTGGATACCCCTTGATACAATCCTGTAGAATTTTAAAAGAATTCATTAAGTGATCCATTGATTAAAATTTAGATTGCTAGTAATTTGTTCGCCTATTCATCTTCAGAAGAGCCTGTCTATGGACAAGATGTGAAGCATATAATTTGAAACTTTGGTGTATCAAATGAAATGGTTTGCTTGAATATTGCATTCCAGTGGACAAAATGATCCCATTAGGAATTATCCCATTTTGAAAGAATAGAGTTTCTCATTAATTAAATAGGACTTCCTACTTTATTTTTAGAGACTCTACCTATATGATTTCACTATCAACATCATTAGGATTTCATTTTTTAAGGTTTTTCCAGAACCTAAGTTCACATTGACACTGAGAGTATGAATTATAATGCTCTCAATAATTGAATTGAAGCTGGGTATGGATAAAATATTTTTATGTGTTGATAAATCCTCATCACCTTTAACTTGTTGCAACTGTCTTCCTACATTAATTCATTTAAATGTTTTTGTCCCAGCACTTTGTCTTTTTTAACCCACCATGTGCTCATTTTATAACCTTATGGGAAAAAGGTTGTCAAAGTTTGAGCTTTCCATTTTTATTGCTTTATCTTTCTGATTACTAGTTGAGCTATCTTCTATCATAATCGAGATCAGAATATTTCTCTCTGTTTTTTTCTAAGCCATCGCCTCCTCCATTCTCTTATTTTATTCTTGTACTAATCTCTCTTTAGTTGGCTTGTTGATAACTATACCTGTTACTTATTCAACACTTTCAATATTGACATTTAAACTTTTTTCCTTCCATCTTTTGTGTTATATTGCTCCCATTTTATAATCACCTTCCATACTCACTTGTGCGCCATTTAAAAATAAATTTTTATTACCATGAACTTGCAGCCCTTATCTTCCCATATTAACCATTTTAGAACTTTTTTGCCTCATCCCCTTTTTCTTCCTTGGCCAAGTGTTTATTCCTTTTTATTCACTAGAAGAAAGAGCTGTTTGAGTTTGTGTTGTTTGTCTCCATTGCTCTATCTTTTCCTTTTCCAGTTGAATTAGATTTTTGAATAATCATCATTATGTTATCTCTCGCTTTTCTTCTTCTAACCCAATGCATTTGCATTTCTTTTCTTCTTATCTTGCACCATTATTATCAGTTGGTTCCTTAATACCAAAACCTCTTACTTGTGTAACACTTCGAATCGTTGGCAAGCAAATTTTGTTCTTCTATCTTATGTCTTGTATTCCCTATTTTTTATTATCATCATCCATGCTCGCTTGCCCTACATTAAGAAACAAATTTTTATTACCATGAACTTAATGCCACTGTTATTCCATGTTAACCCTTTGAGATGTATTTGTCTTATCCCCTTTTATATTCTTTAACTAACTATCTGTTCCTTTTTGAAGCCCAAGAGGATAAGTTTTTTGAGTTTGAGCTGTCCGTCTACATTGCCTAACCATTCCGTTTGCTAGTTGAGCTATCTTCTATTATAATTAGGATTATAGTATATCTTTCACTTTTTCTTCTGGCCTATTGTTTCTTCAATTGGATCCCTGATAATTAGGCCTCTTTTCTCTGCATGAACTTGAACTTTAGGGAGCAAATTTTATTCTTCTTTCACAAGTGTTATATTACTCTCGTTTTGTCATCACCATCCATGCTTAATTACACCTTATGAAAAAAATAAATTTTTATCCCCAAGAACTTGCTACTCCTAGCTTCCTACATTAACCCGTTTAGATGCATCTACCTCATCTTTTTTCTCTTCTTTAATCTACAGTTTTAGTTTTTAGAACCCCATGTGAAGGAGTTGTATGAGTTTGAGCTGTTCCACTCTGTTAGTTTACCTTCTTTTTTTCCATTGAGCAATCTTTTACCATCACCAGCATTGTAGTGTTTCTCTCTCTTCTTTTTTTAGCCCACCGCCTCATTCACTCTATTGTTTTATTCTTACCCACTGGTCTTCAGTTCGTTCTCGGATAACCAAGGCCGCTTACTTGTGCAATACCTTGAACATTGGGAAGAAAATTTTGTTCTTCTATCTCAAGTGTTATTGTTATGAAACCAAATTAGTTGCTATCGAATAAAACTCATTTGTTTTTTTTCTCCTTTACTTTCTTACTTATCAATAAAAAGGTTAGTTCAGTTCAGTTATATTCCATACCTTTTATCATGACCTTCCATGCTTACTTGTACCCCTTTAAAAACTAAATCATTATCACAATTAACTAGTTGCCATTGTCTTCCTACATTATCCTTTTTAGATGTTTTTACCTCACCACCTTATTTTTTTAACCCGCCCACTGTTCCTTCTATAACCCTAAGGGAAAGGATTGTCAAAGTTTGAGCTGTCCATTTCTATTGCTGTATCTTTCCATAGCTAGTTGAGCTATCTTCTATCATAATTAGGATCATAGAATTTTTCTCTATTTTTTTTCTTAACCCACAGCTTCCTCCAATCTCTTATTTTACTCATGTGCTAATCTCTTGTTATTTGGCTCGCTAATAACTTTACTTACTCGTTCAACACTTCGAATATTGGCGTAAAATTCTTTTCTTCTACCTCTTGTGTTATAGTCCTCCCATTTTATCATCGCTTTCTATACTCACTTGCACCCCATTAAAGGTGAAATTTTTATTACCATGAACTTGCTACTGTTGTTTTTACATATTAATCTTTTTACATCTTTTTGCCTTCATTGACCAAGTGTTTTTTCATTTTTATTCACTAGAAGAAAAAGCTGTTCGAGTCTGGGTTATTAGTCTTCATTGCTTCATATTTCCCATTCCCAGTTGAATTAGATTTTTAAATAATCATCATTATGTTATTTCTCTCTTTTCTTCTTCTAACCTAGTGCATTCGCATTTCTCTTCTTCTGCTCCTGCAACATTCTTTTTCAGTTTGTTCTTTAACATCAAAGCCTCTTACTTGTGCAACACCTTAAATCATTGGCAAGCAAATTTTATTCTTCTATCTCATGTCTTGTATTCCCTATTTTTTATCATCATCGTCCATGCTTACTTGAACTATGCTAAAAAATAAATTTTTATTACCATGAACTTGATGCCACTATTATTCCACATTAACCCATTCAGATGTATCTATCTTATTCCCTTATATTCTTTAACGATCAGTCTACTCTTTTTTGAACCACAGGAGCAAAAGTTGTTCGAGTCTAAGCTGTCCGTTTACATTGTCTAAGTTGTTCGAGTCTAAGCTGTCCATCTTTTAACCTGCCGCCTCCTTCACTCTCTTGTTCTATTCTTGCCCACTGGTCTTCAAATCATTCTTGGATAACCAAGACCTCTTACTTGTGCAATACCTTGAACATTGGGAAGCAAATTTTGTTCTTCTCTCTTAAGTGTTATTGTTATGAAACCAAATCAGTTGTCTCGAATAAAACTCACTTGTTTCTTTCTTTTCTCCTTTATTTTCTTACTTATCAATCAATTAGTTAGGTTAGTTTAGTTATATTCTATGCTTTTTATCATGACCTTCCATGCTTACTGTACCCCTTTAAAAACTACATCATTGTCGCCATTAACTTGTTACCACTGTCTTCAAACATTAACCCTTTTAGAAGTTTTTTACCTCACCACCTTATCTTTTTCAACCCGCCCATTGTTCCTTTTATATCCCCAAGGGAAAGGGTTATCAAAGTTTGGGCTGTCTATTTCTATTGATTTATCTTTCCATTGCTAGTGGAGCTGTCTTCCATCATAATTGGGGTCATAGTATTTTTCTCTGTTTTTTTTTCTAACCTACCACCTCATCTATTCCCTTGTTTTATTCTTGTACTAATCTCTCCTTAGTTGGCTCGCTGATAACTATACTTCTTACTTGTTCACCACTTTGAATATTGGCATGTAAATTTTTTTTTTCTATCTCTTGTGTTATATTCCTACCAATTTATCATCACCTTCATACTCACTTACACCCCATTAAAAAATATATTTTTATTACTAAGAGCTTGCTGCCAATGTCTTTTTATATTAACCTTTTTAGATCTTTTGCCTCATCCCTTTTTTCTTTATTGACCAAATGTTTATTCCTTTTTTATTCACCAAAGAAAAACCTATTCGAGTCTTGGTTATCCGTCTCCATTGCTTCATCCTTCCCTTTCTTAGTTGAATTAAATTTTTGAATAATCATCATTATATTATCCTTCTCTTTTCTTCTTCTAACCTAGCGCATTCACATTTATTTTCTTTTGCTCTTGCACCATTCTTTTTTAGTTGGTTCCTCAATATTAAGGCCTCTTACTTGTGCAACACCTTGAATCGTTGGCAAGCAAATTTTTTTCTTCTGTCTCATGGCTTGTATTCCCTATTTTTTATCATCATCATCCTTAATTGCTTGGACTACATTAAAAAATAGATTTTTATTACCATAAACTTGATGTTATGGTTATTCCACATTAACCCTTTCAGAGTTATCTGTGTCATCCTTTTATATATATTTTTAACCAACTATCTATCACTTTTTAAATCCCAAGATGAAAGGTTGTTCGAGTCTGAGCTGTCAGTTTATATTGCCTAACCTTTTCGTTTGCCAATTGAGCTATCTTCTATTATAATTAGGATTATATTATATCTCTCTCTTTTTCTTCTGACCTACCGCTTCCTCTACTTTCTTGTTCTATTCTCACACCATTCTTCCTCAATTAGCTCTATGATAATCAAGCCTCTTTTCTATGCATGAACTTGAACTTTGGGAAGAAAAATTTTTCTTCTTTTGTAGGTGTTATATTGATTTCGTTTTGTCATCACCATCCATGCTTATTGCACCTTATGAAAAAATTAAGTTATTATCTCCAAGAACTTGTAGCCACTAGCTTCCTAAGTTAACCCATTTAGATGCATCTGCCTCATCCATTATCTCTTCTTATCTATTTTTTTTAGAACCCTAAGTGAAGGAGTTCTGTGAGTCTGTGCTGTTCCCCTCTGTTAGTTTACCCTCTCTTTTATCTTTGAGTTATCTTTTTCCTTCTCACTTTTCTTCCTTTAGCCTACCGCTTCCTTCACTCTCTTGTTCTATTCTTGCCCATTGGTCTTCAGTTCGTACTTGGATAACTATGGCCTCTTTCCTATACATGAACTTGAACAATGGGGAGCAAATGTTTTTTCTTCTTTTGCAAGTGTTATGTTGCTCTCTTTTTTTCATCACCATCCTTACTTAATGCACCTTATTAAAAAAGTAAATTTTATCACCAGGATCTTGCTGCTCTTATCAACCATTTTAGAGGCATCTGCTCATACCTTTTCTTTATAAGTTTACTTTTTTTTTAGAAACCCAAGAGAAGGTGTCGTATGAGTCTGAGCTGTTCTGCTATGTTAGTTTACCAAATTAACTGCTCTCGAATAAAACTCGTTTATTTTTATTTTTTCTTTTATTTTCTTGGTTATCAATCAATAAGTTATTTCAGTTCAGTTATATTCCATGCTTTTTATCTTGACCTTCCATGCTTAGTTGTACCTCTTTAAAAACTAAATCATCGTCACCATTAATTTGTTACCATTATCTTCTTACATTAACCCTTTTAGATGTTTTTGCCTCAGCACCTAATCTTTTTTAACCCTCCCGCTATTTCTTTTACAACCCTATGGGAAAGGGTTGTCAAAGTTTGAGCTGTCCATTTCTATTGCTTTATTTTTCCATTGCTAGTTGAGCTATCTTCTACAATAATTAGGATCATAGTATCTTTCTCGATGTTTTTTTTTTCCTAACCGATCGCCTCTTCCATTCTCTTGTTTTCTTATTGTACTAATCTCCATTTATTAGACTCGCTGATAACTTTAATTCTTACTCATTCAACACTTTGAATACTGGCATGCAAATGTTTTTCTTCTATCTCTTGTGTTATATTCCTCCCATTTTATCATCACCTTCCACACTCACTTGCACTCCATTTAAAAATAAATTTTTATTAGTGTGAACTTGCTACCGTTGTCTTCCCATAGTAACCATTTTAGATCTTTTTGCCTCATGCCTTTTTTAATTGTTGACCAAGTGTATATTCCTTTTTATTCATCAGAAGAAAGAGCTATTCGAGTCTGGGTTATCGGTCTCCATTCCTTCATCCTTCCCTTTCCCAATTGAATTAGATTTTTGAATAATCATCATTATGTTATCCCTCTCTTTTCTTCTTCTAACCTAGTGCATTCGCATTTCTCTCACCATTCTTTTTCAGTTGGTTCCTCAATACCAAAGCCTCTTACTTGTGCAACAACTTGAATCGTTGGCAAGCAAAGTTTGCTCTTCTGTCTCATGTTTTGTATTCCCTATTTTTTTTCATCATCGTCCTTGTTCACCTGCACTACATTAAAAAATAAATTTTTATTACCATGAACTTGATGCCATGATTATTCCACATTAACCCTTTCAGATGTATCTATCTTATCCCCTTTATATATTCTTTAACCAACTATCTATGTCTTTTTGAATCCCAAGAGGAAAGGTTATTCGAGTTTGAGCTGACCATCTACATTGCCTAACCTTTCCGTTTGCCAGTTGAGCTGTCTTCTATTATGATTAGGATTATGGTATATCTTTTTCTTTTTCTTCTGACCTACCCCTTCCTTTATTTTCTTGTTTTAGTCTCACACCATTCTTCTTCAATTGGCTCCGTGATAATTAGGCCTCTTTCCTATGCATGAACTTGAACTTTGGGGAGCAAATTTTTTTCTTCTTTCGCGGTGTTATATTACTCTTATTTTATCAGCACCTTCCATACTCACTTACACCCCATTAAAAAAATAAATTTTTATTACCAAGAACTTGCTGCCACTGCTTTCCTATATTAACATTTTTAGGTCTTTTTGCCTCATTCATTTTTTCTTCGTTGACCAAGTGTTTATTCATTTTAAAGCTCTAGAAGAAAGAGCTGTTCGAGCACCGTCTCCTTTGCATCATCTTTCCCTTTCCCAATTGAATTAGATTTTTGAATAATCATCATTATGTTATTTATCACTTTTCTTCTTCTAACCTAGTGCATTCGCATTTCTTTTGTTTTACTCCTGCACATTTTTTTTTCAGTTGGTTCCTTAATACAAAAGACTCTTACTTGTGCAACACCTTGAAGCATTGGCAAACAAATTTTTTCGTCTGTCTCATGTCTTGTATTCCCTATTTTTTTAATCATCATCGTCCTTGTTTGCTTGCACCACATTAAAAGATATTTTTTTATTACCATGAACTTGATACCACGACCATTCCATATTAACTCTTTCAGATGTATGTCTCATCCCCTCTATATATTCTTTAACCAACTATCTATTACTTTTTGAATCCTAAGAGGAAAAGTTATTCGAGTCTGAGCTGTCCGTCTACATTGCCTAACCTTTATGTTTGCTAGTTGAGCTATCTTCTATTATAATTCGAATTATACTATATATATCTCTTTTTCTTCTGACCTACCGCTTCCTCTATTTTCTTGCTCTATTCTCTCAGCATTATTCTTCAATTGGCTCCCTGATAATTAGACCTCTTTCCTCTGCCTGAACTAGAACTTTGGAGAGCAAATTTTTTTCGTCTTTCGCCGGTATTTTATTGCTCTCGTTTTGTCATCACCATCCATGCTTAATTACACCTTAAGAAAAAAATAAATTATTACCACCATGAACTTGCTGCCCTTAGCTTACTACATTAACCCATTTAGATGCATCTACCTTATCGTTTTCTCTTCTTTAATCTATTATTTGTTTTAGAACTCTAAGTGAAAGAGTTGTATGAGTCTGAGTTATTCCCCTCTATTATTTTACCTTCTCTTTTACCATTGAGTTATTTTTTACCATAACTAGCATTGTAGTGTTTCTTTCTATTTTTCATCTAACCCATCGGCTCCTTCACTCTCTTGTTCTATTCTTGCCCATTGGTCTTCAGTTCGTTCTCGGAAAACTAAGGTCTCTCACTTGTGCAATACCTTGAACGTTGGGAAGCAAATTTTGTTATTCTATCTCAAGTTTTATTGTTATGAAACCAAATTAGTTGCTCTCGACTAAAACTCATTTGTTTTCATTTTTCTCTTTTATTTTCTTACTTATCAATCAATAAGTTAGTTCAGTTTAGTTATATTCCATGATTTTTATCATGACCTTCCATGCTTACTTGTACCCCATTAAAACTAAATAATTGTCACCATTAACTTGTTGCCACTGTCTTCCTACTTAACCCTTTGAGATGTTTTTGCCTAACCATCTTATCATTTTTAACCCGCCCACTGTTTTTTTATAACCCTAAGGGAAAGGGTTGTCAAAGTTTGAGTTATCAATTTCTATTTCTTTTATCTTTCCATTGCTATTTGTGTCATCTTCTTTTATAATCGGGATCATAATATTTTTCTCTGTTTTTTTTCCTAACCCATCGACTCCTCCATTCTCTTGATTAATTCTTGTATTAATCTGTCTTTAGTTGGCTTGCTGATAACTATACTTCTTAGTCATCCAACACTTTGAATATTGGCATGCAAATGTTTTTCTTCTATATTTTGCGTTATATTCTACCCATTTAATAGTAACCTTCCATAATCACTTGTACCCTATTAAAAATTAAATTTTTATTCCCATGAACTTGCTGCTGCTATCTTCTTGTTTTAACATTTTTAGATCTTTCTTCCTTATCCTTTTTTTTCGTCTTTAACCAATTGTTTATTCCTTTTTATTCACTAGAAGAAAGAGCTGTTTAAGCTTGGGTTATCCCTCTCCATTACTTCATCTTTCCCTTTCCCGGTTTAATTAGATTTTTGAATAATCACCATTATGTTGTCTCTCTCTTTTCTTCTTCTACCCTAGCGCATTCGAATTTCTCTTCTTCTGCTCCTGCACAGTTCTTTTTAGTTAGTTCCTAAATACCAAGCCTTTTACTTGTGCAACACCTTGAATCATTGGCAAGGAAATCTTTTTCTTCTGTCCTATGTCTCGTATTCCTTATTATTTACCATCACCGTCCATGCTCGCTTGCACTACATTAAAAAAATAAATTATTACGATCATGTATTTGATGACATTGTTATTCCACATTAACCCTCTCAGATTTATCTGTCTCATCGCCTTTATATTCTTTAACCCGCTATCTATTCCTTTTTGAACCCCAAGAGGAAAAGTTGTTCGAGTTTGATTTTTTCGTCTACATTGCCTAACCTTTCGGCTTGCTAGCTAAGCAATTTTTTATTGTAATTAGGATTATACTATCTCTTTCTTTTTTTCTTCTCACCTACCGCTTCATCTATTTTCTTATTCTATTCTCATAGCATTATTCTTTAATTGGTGCCCTGATAGATAGGCCTCTTTTTATGCATGACCTTGAATAATGGGGATCAATTTTTTTTTCTTCTTTTGCAAGTGTTATGTTGCTCTCTTCTTGTAATCACCGTCAATACTTAAATGCACCCTATTAAAAAAGTAAATTTTTATCACCAGGTTCTTGCTCCCCCATCTTCCTACATTAACCGTTTTAGATGCATCTGCCTCATCCCTTTTCTCTTCTTTAATCTATTTTTTTTTTTTTTGGAAACTCAATTGAAGCTGTTGTATGAGTCTAATCTGTTCCGCTCTGTTAGTTTACCTTCCCTTTTGCCAGTTGAGCTACTTTTTCGATGACCAGCATTGTAGTGTTTCTCTCTTTTTTTCTTTTAACCTGCCGCCTCCTTCACTCTCTCGTTCTATTCTTGCCCACTGGTCTTCAAATCGTTCTTGGATAACCAAGGCCTCTTACTTGTGCAATACCTTGAACATTGAGAAGCAAATTTTATTCTTCTATATCAAGTGTTATTGCTACGAAACCAAATTAGTTGCTCTCAAAGAAAACTCATTTGTTTTCAATTTTCTTCTTTATTTTCTTACTTATCAATTAATGAATTAGTTCAGTTCAGTTATATTCCATGCTTTTTGTCATGAACTTCCATGCTTACTTGTACCTCTTTAAAAACTAAATCATTGTCACCATTAACTTATTGTCGCTATCTTCTTACAATAACCCTTTAGATGTTTTTGCCTTACCACCTTATCTTTTTTAACCTACCCAATGTTCCATTTATAACCCTATGGGAAAAGGTTATCAAATTTTGAGCTGTCCATTTCTATTGCTTTATCTTTCATATCTAGTTGAGCTATCTTCTATCATAATCGGGATCATAGTATTTTTATTTGGTTTTCTTTTCTAACCCATACCTCTTCCATTCTCTTGTTTTATTCTTGTTCTAATCTATCTATAATTAGCTCACTGATAGCTATACTTCTTGCCCGTTCAACACTTTCAGTATTGGTATGAAATTGTTTTTCTTCTATCTCTTGTGTTATGTTTCTCTCTTTTATCATCACCTTCCATACTCACTTGTACCCCATTGAAAAATAATTTTTTTTTAATATGAACTTGCTGCCACTGTCTTCCCATATTAACCTTTTTATATCTTTTTTACCTGATCCTTTTTTTCTTCACTAGCTGTTCGAGTCTGGGTTATCCGTCTCCATTACTTTTTCTTTCTCTTTCCCAGTTGAATTAGATTTTTGAATAATCATCATGTAAGTATCTTTCACTTTTTTTTTCTTCTAACCCAGTTCATTTTCGTTTCTATTCTTCTGCTCCCCCACCATTTCTTCCCAGTTGGTTCCTTAATACTAAGGCCTCTTACTTGTAAAACACCTTCAATCGGTCTCATATTCCTAATTTTTTACCATCACCATCCATGCTCACTTGTACTAGTTTAAAATATAAATTTTTATGACCATGAACTTGACGCCATTGTTATTCCACATTAACCTTTTTTGATGTATCTGTCTCATCCCCTCATGTTTTGTAACCCACTATTTGTTCCATTCTAAACCCCAAGAGGATGGGTTGCTCGAGTCTGAGCAGTCCATATACAATGCCTAACCTTTGCGTTTGCCAGTTGAGCTATCTTCTGCTAAAATTAGGATTATAGTATATCTATATCTTTTTCTTCTGACGTACCATTTCCTCTGTTTTCTTGTTTTTTTCCCACATAATTTTTTTTGATTGGCTCCCCGATAATTAGGTCTCTTTCCTATGTATGACCTTGAACTTTGGGGAGAAAACTTTTTTCTTTTGCGGGTTTTATATTGCTCTCCTTTTGTCTTCACCATCCATGTTTAATTGCATCTTATTGAAAATATAAATTTTTATCACCAAGAACTTGCTGCACTTATCTTCCTACATTAACCCATTTAGATACATTTGCCTCACCCTTTTCTCTTCTTTAATTTGTTTTTTTTTTAACCCTAAGTGAAAGAGTGGTATGAGTCTGAGCTGTTCCCCTCTGTTAGTTTACTTTCACTTTTGCCAGTTGAGCAATCTTTTACCATAACTAGCATTTTAGTGTTTCTCTCTTTTTTTTTTCCTTTAACCTACTGCCTCCTTCTCTCTCTTGTTCTATTCTTGCCCATTGGTCTTCAGTTCATTCTCGGATAAGCAAGACCTCTTACTTGTGCAATACCATGAACATAGAGAAGTAAATTTTGTTCTTCTATCTTAAGTGATATTGTCATGAAACCAAATTAGCTACTCCTGGATAAAACTCATTTGTTTTCATTTTTCGCTTTTATTTTCTTACTTACCAAACAATAAGTTATTTCACTTCAGTTATATTCCATGCTTTTTATCATCACCTTCTATGCTTACTTGTGCCCTTTTAAAAACTAAATCATTGTCACCATTAACTTGTTGCTGCTGTCATCCTACATTAACCATTTCAGATGTTTTTACCTCACCACCTCATCTTTTTTAACCCGCCCATTATTCCTTTTATAACCAAAAGGGGAAAGGGTTATCAAAGTTTGAGTTGTCCATGCTTTATCGCTTCATTGGTAGTTGAGCTATATTTGACTATAATCAGGATCATAGTATTTTACTCATTTGTTTTTCTAACCGAGCACCTCCTCCATTCTCTTGTTTTATTCTTGTACTAATCTCTCTTTAGTTCGCTCGCTGATAATTATACCTCTTACTTGTTCAACACTTTGAGTATTGGTATGCAAAATTTTTTTTCTTCCATCTCCTGTGTTATATTGCTCGCATTGTATCATCACATTCCATACTCACTTGTATTTCATTAAAAAATAAATTTTTATTACCATGAACTTGCTGCCGCTATCTTCCCGTACTAGCCTTTTTAGATCTTTTTGCCTCATCCCTTTTTTCTTTTTTGACCAAGAGTTTATTCTTTTTTGTTCACCAAAAGAAAGAGCTGTTCGAGTTTGGGTTATCCGTCTCTGTTGCTTGATCTTTCCTTTTCCAAGTTGAATTAGAATTTTGAATAATCATTGTCATAGTATCTCTCTCATTTCTTCTTTTAACCCAGCATATTCTCATTTCTCTTCTTCTACTCATGTACCATTCTATTTCAGTTGGTTCCTTAATACCAAAGCCTCTTACTCGTGGAACACCTTGAATCATTGGCAAGCAAATTTTGTTCTTCTATATCATGTCTTATATTCCTTATTTTTTATCATCACATGCTCACTTGCACTAGATTAGAAAATAAATTTTTATTACCATGAACTTAACGCCACTTTTATTCCACATTAACCCTTTCAGATGTATCTGTCTTATCCCATTTATATTCTTTAACCACTATCTGTTCCTTTTTAAACCCTAAGAGGAAGAGTTGTTCGAGTCTGAGCTATCCTTTTACATTGCCTAACCTTTGTGTTTGCCAGTTGAGCTATCTTCTACTATTGTTAGGATTATAGTATATCACTCTCATTTTCTTCTGACCTACTGCTTCCTTTATTTTTTTGTTCTATTCCACACCATTCTTCTTCAATTGGCGCCCAGATTATTAGGTCTCTTTCCTATGCATGACCTTGAACATTTGGGAGAAATTTTTTTTCTTCTTCCGCTTGTGTTATATTGCTTTATTTTTGTCATCACCATCCATGCTTAATTGCACCCTATCAAAAAAATAAATTTTTATCACTAGGATCTCGCTACCCTTCTCTTCCTACATTAACCGTTTTAGATGCATCTGCCTTATCCCTTTTCTCTTCTTTAATGTACTATTTTCTTCTTTTCAAAAACCTAAGTGAAGTAGTTGTATGAGTTTGAACTGTTCTCCTCTGTTAGTTTACTTTCTCTTTTGCCAGTTGAGCTATCTTTTACCATAACCCGCATTGTAATGTTTCTCTCTATTTTTCCTTAAACCCACCGCCTTTTTCTCTTTTGTTCTATTCTTGTCCACTGGTCTTTAGTTTGTGTCTGGATAATCAAAGCCTCGTACTTGTAAAATACCTTGAACATTGGCAAACAAATTTTGTTCTTCTCTCTTAAGTGTTATTGTTATGAAACCAAATTAGTTGCTCTCGAATAAAACTCATTGTTTTCATTTTTTTCTTTTATTTTCTTACTTATCAATCAGTAAGTTAGTTTACTTTAGTTATATTCCATACTTTTTATGAAGATCTTCTATGCTTACTTGTATCCCTTTAAAAATGAAATCATTGTCACCATTAACTTTTACCCATTATCTTTCCACAATAACCATTTTAGATGTTTCTACCTCACCTTCTTATCTTTTTTAACCCACTCTCTGTTGCTTTCATAACCCTAAGAGAAAGGGTTGTCCAAGTTTGAGTAGTCCATCTCCATTGTTTTACATTTCCCATTTCTAGTTGAGCTATCTTTCACCATAATCAGGATTGTATAATTTTTTTCTACTTTCTTTTTCTAACACGTTGCCTCCTTTATTCTCTTGTTTTATTCTTGTGCTAATCTCATATTCCTTATTTTTTATCATCACCGTCCATGCTCACTTGCACTAGCTTAAAAAATACATTTTTATGACCATGAACTTGACGCCACTGTTATCCTACGTTAACCATTTTTGATGTATCTGTCTCATTCCCTCATGCTCTATGACCCACCATCTGTTCCATTCTGAATCCCAGGAGGAAGAGTTGTTCGAGTTTGAGCAGTCTATCTACAATGCCTAACCTTTGCGTTTGCCAGTTGAGCCACCATCAGCTATAATTAGGATTATAGTATATCTCCCTCTTCTTCTTTTGACCTACCATTTCCTCTATTTTCTTGTTCTATTGCCACACTATTTCTCTTTAATTGGCTCCCTGATAATTAGGCCCCTTTCCTATGCATGACCTTGAACTTTGGGGAGAAAACGTTTTTCTTCTTTTGCGGGTGTTATATTGCGCTCGCTTTGTCATCGCCATCCATGTTTAATTACACCTTATTAAAAAAATAATTTTTTTCACCAAGAACTTGCTGCACCTATCTTCCTACATTAACCTGTTTTGATGCATCTGACTCATCCTTTTTCTGTTCTTTAATCTATTGTTTTTAAACCCTAAGTGAAAGAGTTGTATGAGTCTGAGCTATTCCCCTCTGTTAGTTTACCTTCATTTTTGCCAGTTGAGCAATCTTTTACCATCACCAGCATTGTAGTATTTTTCTCTCTTCTTCTTTTAACCCATCGCCTCCTTCTCTCTCTTGTTCTACTCTTGCCCATTGGTCTTTAGTTCATTCTCAGATAAGCAAGGCCTTTTACTTGTGCAATACCTTGAACATTGAGAAGCAAATTTTGTTCTTCTATCTCAAGTGATATTGTTATGAAATCAAATTAGCTACTCCCGAAAAAAACTCGTTTTTTTCATTTTTCACTTTTGTTTTCTTACTTACCAAACAATAAGTTAGTTCACTTCAGTTAAATTCCATGCTTTTTATTATGACCTTCCATGTTTACTTATGCCCATTTAAAAACTAAATCATTGTCACCTTTAACTTGTTGCCGTTGTCATCCTACATTAACCTGTTTAGATGTTTTTACCTCACTACCTTATCTTTTTTAAGCCGCCCACTATTCCTTTTATAACCTTAAGGGAAAGGGTTGTCAAAGTTTGAGCTATCCATTTCGATTACTTTATCGTTCCATTGTTAGTTGGGCTATCTTCTACTATAATCAGGATCATAGTATTTTACTCTGTTTTTTCATTTTCTAACCCAGCACCTCCTCTCTTCTCTTATTTTATTCTTATGCTAATCTTTCTTTAGTTGGCTCACTGATAGTTATACCTATTACTTGTTTAACAATTTAAATATTTGTATGCAAATTTTTTTGTTCAATCTCCTATGTTATATTGCTTCCATTTTATCATCACATTCCATACTCACTTGCACCTCATTAAAAAATAATTTTTTATTACCATGAACTGGCTACCGTTGTCTTCTCATATTAACCTTTTCAGATCTTTTTTCCTTATCCTTTTATTTTTCCTTTGACGAGGTGTTTATTTCTTTTTATTCACCAAAAGATTAAGCTATTCGAGTTTAGGTTATCCGTCTCCGTTGCTTTATCTTTCCTTTTCCTAGTTGAATTAGAATTTTGAATCATCATTGTCATAGTATCTCTTTCTTTTCTTCTTCTAACCCAGCACATTCGCATTTCTCTTCATCTACTCATATACCATTCTATTTCAGTTGGTTCCTTAATACCAAAGCCTCTTACTTGTGCAAGGCCTCATCATGTCTTGTATTTTGCACTATATTAGAAAATAAATTCTTATTACCATGAACTTAATGCCACTTTTGTTCCACATTAACCCTTTCAGATGTACTTGTCTTATCCTCTTTATCTTCTTTAACCACGGTCTGTTCCTTTTTAAACCTTAAGAGGAAGATTTGTTTGAGTCTGAGCTATCCATCTACATTGCCTAACTTTTGCGTTTGCCAGTTGAGCTATCTTCTACTATAATTAGGATTATAGTACATCACTCTCGTTTTCCTCTGACCTACCATTTCCTTTTTTTTCTTGTTCTATTCCACACCATTCTTCTTCACTTGTCTCCTTGATCATTAGGCTCTTTCCAATGCATGACCTTCAACATTTGGGAGCAAATGCTTTTCTTTTTTTGCATGTGTTATATTGCTCTTTTTTTATCATCACCATCCACACTTAATTGCACCCTATTGAAAAAATAAATTTTTATCAGCAGAATCTTGCTGCCCCTATCTTCCTACATTAACCGTTTTAGATGCATTCTCCTCATCCATTTTCTCTTCTTTAATATACTATTTTTTTCTTTTTAGAAACCCAATTGAAGGAGTTGTATGAGTCTGAGTTGTTCCCATCTATTAGTTTACCTTCCCATTTGCAAGTTGAGTTATCTTTTAGCATAACCCGCATTGTAGTGTTTCTTCCTTTTCTTTTTTTAACCCACCGCCCCCTTCTCTCTTGTTTTATTCTTGTCTAATGGTCTTCAGTTCGTTCCCAGAGAACCAAGGCCTCTTACTTGTAAAATACATTGAATGGCAAACAAATTTTGGTCTTTTATCTTAAGTGTTATTGTTATGAAACCAAATTAGCTGCTCTCGAGTAAAACGCATTTTTTTTCATTTTTCTCTTTTATTTTCTTACTTATCAATCAATATGTTAGTCCACTTTAGTTATATTCCATACTTTGTAGCAAGATCTTCTATGCTTACTTGTACCCCTTTAAAAACTAAATCATTATCACTATTAACTTGTTGCCATTGTCTTCCCACATTAACCGTTTTAGATGTTTCTACCTCACCCACTTATCTTTTTTAACTCGCTCTCCATTTCCTTTATAACCCTAATAGAAAGTGTTGTCCAAGTTTGTGCTGTCCATCTTCATTGTTTTATCTTTCTCATTTCTAGTTAAGCTATCTTCTATCATAATCGGGATTGTAGTATTTTTCTCTGTTTTATTTTCTAACCCACTGCCTCCTTCATTCTCTTGTTTTATATTTGTACTAATCTCTCTTTAGTAGGCTCACTGATAACTATACTTCTTGATTGTTCAACACTTTAAATATTGGGATGCAAAGTTTTTCTTTTATCTCATATGCTATATTCCTTACATTTTATTATCATCTTCCATACTCACTTACACCCCATTAAAAAATAAATTTTTATTACCAAGAACTTGTTGCCGTTGTCTCTCTATATTAACCTTTTTAGATCTTTTTTGCCTCATCTCTTTTTTCATCTTTGACCAAGTGTTTATACTCGTGCAACACTTTAGATTGTTGGCAAGCAAATTTTGTTCTTTTATCTCATGCCTTGCATTCCTTATTTTTTATCATCGCCGTCTGTGCTTACTTGCATTAGATTAGAAAATAAATTTTTATGACCATGAACTTAACACCACTGTTGTTCCATATTAACCATTTTAGATGTATTTGTGTCATCCTTTTTATGATCTTCAACCATTGTCAGTTCATTTTTCAACCCTAAGAGGAAGAGTCATTTGGGTCTGAACTGTCCATCTACATTGCCTAACCTTTGCTTTTGCCAGTTATGCTATCGTCTACTATATGTAGGATTATTATATATCCCTCTCTTTTTCTTGTGACCGACCACTTCTTCTATTTTCTTGTTCTTTTCCCACATCATTCTTCTTCAATTGGCTCCCCGATAATTAGGCCTCCTTCCTATGTATGACATTGAACATTTGGTAACAAATTATTTTTGTTCTTCGCATTTGTTATATTGCTCTCTTTTTGTCATCACCATCAATGCTTAGTTGCACCCTGTTAAAGAAATAAATTTCTATCACTAGGATCTTGCTGCTCCTATCTTCTAATATTAACCGTTGTAGATGCATCTGCCACATCCTTTTTCTCTTCTTTAATCTACTGTTTTTTTTTTTTTTTAAGAAACCCAAATGAAGGAATTGAATGAGTCTGAGCTATTCCACTCTGTTAGTTTACATTCTCTTTTGCCAGTTGAGTTATCTTTTACTATAACCACCATTATAATGTTTTTTCTTTTTTTTCTTTTAACCCACCACTTCATTCTCTCTTTTGTTCTATTCTTGCCCACTGGTCTTTAGTTCGTTCTCGGATAACCAAGGTCTCTTATTTGTGCAATACCTTAAACATTGGCAATCAAGGTTTGTTCTTCTATCTCAAGTGTTATTGTTCTGAAACCAAATTAGCTGCTCTTGAATAAAACTCATTTGTTTTCATTTTTCTCTTTTGTTTTCTTATCTAGAAATCAGTAAGTTTGTTCACTTCAGTTACATTCCATGTTTTTTGTCATCACCTTCAATGCTTACTTGTACCCCTTTAAAAACTAAATCATTGTCACCATTAACTTGTTGCCATTGTCTTCCCACATTAAGCGTTTTAGATGTTTCTACCTCACCCACTTGTCTTTTTTAACCCGCTCTCCGTTTCTTTTACAAACCCAAGAGAAAGAGTTTTCCAAATTTGTGCTGTCCATCTCCATTGTTTTATCTTTCCTAATTTTGATTAAGCTATCTTCTATCATAATCGAGATCGTAGTGTTTTTCTCTTTTTTTCTGACCCACTGCCTTTAAAAACCTAAGAGAAAGAGTTTTCCAAGTTTGTGCTATCCATCTCCATTGTTTTATCTTTCCCATTTCTAGTTAAGGTATCTCCTATCATAATCGGGATCGTAGTATTTTTATCTGTTTTTTTTCAGACCCACTGCCTTCTTCATTCTCTTGTTTTATTCTTGTACTAATCTTTCTTAAGTTGGCTTGCTGATAGCTATACTTCTTACTTGATCAACACTTTGACTATTAGCATGAATTTTTTTTTCTTTTATCTCCTGTGTTACATTTCTCCCATTTTATCATCTCCTTCTATACTCACTTGCACCCTATTAAAAAATAAATTTTTATTACCATGAACTTGCGCAGCTATCTTCCCATATTAACCTTTTTAGATCTTTTTTGCCTCATCCCTTTTTTTATTCTTTGACCAAGTATTTATTCCTTCTTATCATTAGAAGAAAGAGCTGTTCGAGTCTGGGTCATCCATCTCCAATACTTTATCTTTCTCTTTACAAGTTGAAATTGATTTTTGAATAATTATGGTCATAATATTTTTGTCTTTTTATGCATTCGCATTTCTCTTCTTTTGCATCGGCATTATTCTTTTTCAATTGGTTCCCTAATACCAAGGCCTCTTACTTGTGTAACATCTTGAATCGTTAGCAAGCAAATTTTGTTCTTCTACCTCATGTGTGGTATTCCTTATTTTTTATCATCATCGTCCATGTTCACTTACACTAGATTAAAAAATAAATTTTTATGACCCTGAACTTAGCGCCACTGTTATTCCACATTAACCCTTTCAGATGTATTTGTCTCATCCCCTTTATATTCTTTAATCGCTTTCTATTCCTTTGAACCTCTAGAAGAAGAGTTGTTCGAGTCTAACCTGTCCGTCGACATTGCCTAACCCTTGCGTTTACTAGTTGAGTTATCTTCTACTATAATTAGGATTGTAGTATATCTCTATTTTTCTTCTGAGCTACCACTTTTTCTATTTTCCTGTTCTATACCCATACCATTTGTTTTCTCAGTTGGCTCTGTGATAATTAGGCCTCTTTCCTATGCATGACCATGAACATTTGGGAGCAATTTTTTTCTTCTTTCGCATGTGTTATTGCTCTCTTCTTGTCATTGCCATCCTTACTTAATAGCACCCTATTAAAAAAATAAATTTTTATCCCCAGGATTTTGTTACCCCTACCTTCCTATATTAACCCTTTAGATGCATCGCCTTATCCCATTTCTCTTCTTTAATCTATTATTTTTTTTAGAACACAAGTGAAGGAGTTGTATGAGTCAGAGCTGTTCTTCTTTGTTAGTCTACCTTTCCTTTTGCTAGTTGAGTTATCTTTTACATAACCACCATCGTAGTGTTTCTCTCTCTTCTTCTTTTAACCCACCGCCTCGTTCTTTCTCTTGTTTTATTCTTGCCCATTGGTCTTTAGTTTATTCCCGGATAACCAAGGTCTCTTACTTGTGCAATACCTTGAACATTGTCTAGCAAATTTTGTTCTTCTATCATAAGTATTATCCAAGTTTGAGCTGTCCATCTCCATTGTTTTACCTTTTTGTTCTTCTATCATAATCAGGATTGTAGTATTTTTATCTGTTTTTTTACCTAACCCACAGCCTCATCCATTCTCTTATTTTATTCTTGTACTAATCTCTCTTTAGTTGGCTCCTTGATAACTATACCTCTTACTTGTTCAACAGTTAGAGTATTGGCTTGCAAATTCTTTTCTTCTATCTCCTATGTTATATTCCTTCTGGTTTGTTATCACCTTCCATACTCACTTGCACTCCATTAAAAAGTAAATTTTATTACCATGAACTTGCTACTGTTGTCTTCCCATATTAACCTTTTTTGATCCTTTTTGCCTCTTTTCTTTTTTTTTTTTTCATTTGCCAAGTGTTTATTCCTTTTTAGTCACCAGAATAAAGAGATGTTTGAGTCTGGGTTATCCGTCTCCGATAATTTATCATTCCCTTTCCCTTTCCCTTTGCCAGCGCATTCGTATTTCTCTTCTTCTGCTCCTACACCATTCTTTTTTTGTTGGTTCGTTAATACCAAGCCTCTTACTTGTGTAACATCTTGAATCGTTGGCAAGCAAATTTTGTTCTTCTGTCTCATGTCTTGTATTCCTATTTTTTATCATCACCATACATGCTTGCTTGCATCTTGATGCCACTGTTATTCTACATTAACCCTTTAAGATGTATCCGTTTCATCCCCTTTATATTCTTTAACCAATTGTCTGTTCCTTTTTGAACCCAAGAGGAAAATTTGTTCGAGTTTGAGCGGTCCGTTTACATTACCTAACCTTTTCATTTGCTAGTTGAGCTATCTTCTATTATAGTTTGGATTATAGTATATCTTTCTCTTCTTCTTCTGACCTGCCGTTTCCTCTATTTTCTTGTTCTATTCCCACACTATTCTTCTTCAATTGCCTCCTTGATAATTAGGCCTCTTTTCTATGCATGACCTTGAACAGTGCATAACCCACATGTAATATTGCTCTCTTTTTGTCATTGCCATCCATACTTAATTCCACCCTATTAGAAAAATAAATTTTTATCACTAGGAACTTGTTGTCCTTATCTTCCTAGATCAACCATTTTAGATGCATCTACCTCATTCTTTTTCTCTTCTTTAATCTACTGTATTTTTTTTAGAACCCCAAGTGTAGAGTTGTATGAATCTGAGTTGTTCCCCTCTATTAGTTTACCTTTGCTTTTGCGAGTTGAGTTATCTTTTGCCATGACGAGCGTTGTTCTATTCTTGCCACTTGTCTTCAATTGGTTTCCAGATAAGCAATGCCTCTTACTTTTGCAATACCTTGAACATTGGTATGCAAATTTTGTTCTTCTATCTCAAGTGTTATAGTTACGAAACCAAATTATCTTCTCTCGAATAAAGCTTATTTGTTTTCATTTTTCCCTTTTATTTTCTTACTTATCAAACAATAATTTAGTTCACTTTAGTTATATTCCATGCTTTTCATCATCACCTTCTTTGCTTACTTGTACCCCTTTAGAAACTAAATCGTTGTCACCATTAACTTATTGCCACTGTCTTCCTACTTTAACGGTTTTAGATATTTTTGCCTCACCCTCTTATCTTTTTAAACCCGCTCTCTGTTTCTTTTATAATCCCAAGAGAATGGGTTGTCCAAGTTTGGGCTATCCATATCCATTGTTTTACCTTTCTCATTTCTAGATGATCTATCTTCTACCTTGTTCAAGATCATAGTATTTTTCTCTGTTTTTTTTTTCTAACCCACAGCCTCCTCCATTCTTTTGTTTGTTTCATGTACTAATCTCTCTTTAGTTGGGTAGCTAATAACTATACCTCTTACTTGTTCAACAATTTAAGTAGGGGCACTCAAATTTTTTTCTTCTATCTTATATGTTATATTCATTCTTTTTGATCATCACTTTCTGTACTCACTTACACCTCATGAAAAAATAAATTTTTATTACTATGAACTTACTGCCAATATCTTCTTAGATTAACCCTATTTGTTTCTGCATCATCTATTTTATCTTTTTTAACTCATTGTCAATTCTTTTTAGAATCCCAGGTGATAGAGTTCTCTGTTTCCATTGCAATACATTTCCCTTTACTAGTTGAGCCATGTTCTACAATAATCAGTATCATAGTAACTCTCTTCTTCTTTTAACCCACCGTCTTTTTTTTTTCTCTTGTTCTATTCCTGTCCCACTTTATAACTAGGTTTCTTACTATCATATCCTTTTATCTTCTTTAACTCAGTGTCTATTCCTAAAAAGAACCTCAAGAGAAAGAGCTGTCTGAGTTTGAGTTGTTCGTCTATATTACTTTCCCTTTTCCGTTACGAGTTGAGCTATCTTCTACCATAGTCAGTATAAAGGTATTTTTGTCTCTCTTCTTCTAACTCACTACCTTTTCCTATTCCTCCACCATTCTCTTTCAGTTGGTTCCCTGATAATCGAGGCCTCTTACTTGCATAACACCTTGAACCTCAGCAAGTAGTTTTTTTATTTTTTTTTATCTTGTGTGTTATATTCCTTATTTTTTATCATAACCTTCCACGCTCACTTGTACCTTATTAAAAAATAAATTTTATCACCATGAACTTACTACCCTTATCTTTCAACATTAACCCTTTCAGATGTTTTTGCTTCATTTGTTTATCTTCTTTGACCCACTATTTGTTCCTTATAGAAGCCAAAGCGAAAGAGCGCTCTGAGTCTGAGTTGTTTTTCTCCATTACCTTTCTCTTTACCAGTTGAGTTATCTTCTACAATAATCAACATCTTGTTCTTCTAATCCACTGCCTTTGCCTCCAGCACCATTGGTTCCAGGATAACTAAGGCCTCTTAGTGACTAGTTATCTCTCACAAGTCAAGACTATGGTGAGGGCAAGAGTTAAGGAGAGTTTTGTGCCTTTCCTAACACTAGTTGAATGTCCCTCCTGGTTGTGGAGTGAAGTTTGAAATTTGATTATGGATAACATCAGTTCTATGAGGTGGAAAGAATTTTTTAAAAAACTTTGCTTGCATATTGTCTTAATTGTGTATGGAGTTTGTTAAAATTTGAACCACCTAGCTGCCTTGTCTTTTAAGGAGATGGAAAGCGTTTAAGAATGACAAGTTGTATAGAACAAGCCTGATCTCTAAAAGTCACATAGATATTTCAAAATCGATTTAGATGATCGTAAGGGTTTTTTGAATCCATATTGTGGAAGGTAGGAAGAAGTTAGATCATCCAGGCTTAAAGCCCGTTGGTTCTCAGGCCAAACAATTCATAATTTAGGTGTATGTTTTGCCTGTAGTAAGTAGTCTCTTAGTAACCTCGCAGGAGGTGCCTGAGACAGCCCATCATTGGCTCCTTGAAATTGACAATTTCCTGCATCGTTCCTACCACCCTTTTCGAGTGTAGAAGATGACGAAGAAGTAAAAGAAACAGAAGAAAGATCGACGACAAGGTCTAAGGGTACAAAGAGTGGGTTCACAAAGTTGGAATGCCTAAATCAACCTGTTTCCTCTTGTTCCCAAATGTTCATAAGCTAAAGAAAAAGCTTATAGGATGTTGGCGTCTCGATGGTGTCTAGATGTAGAAAGAAAAGGATTATTATTTATTTAATTTTATTATTTTTAAAAAATAGAAGAAAAATAACTGAAAAATACCCTAATGGATCAAAACTATTAAAATTCCCAGGCAACGACATAAAATAATAATCCATTCATCATTGAAGGGTTGAATCATGATAAGATCTAATCTACCATGATGAACAAATAAACAAAATAGTAAATAGAAAAGAGAGTAAGAGAAGCAAACTCCATTGAAGAAAAAACTTCACTTGTGTTAAAAGAAAATTGCTATGAAATCCCAATTTTAATCCGAAACGTCAATATAAACGCTCAAGAATGCTATTTAAACAAAGGAAAAATAAAAGAAAACTAAACTAAAAAGTAAAAATTGGCTGTATAAAAATTAGAAAAATGTTGGATATTTACAGAAAAAATCTTGAAAAACCCTAAAACTAAGTTGTCGGAGCACGGCGCTGGACACTAGGACCTAGAGAGGACTTTTTCAACATAAAAAATGGGAAGTCGGGCTACTATATCCTGACAACATCCGGATGCTAGCCTTAATTCTTCTTTTCTTGCTCCTTTTTCTCCTGATTTGAGTCTCATTTGTCCTTTGAATCAATTTCTAGCAATTTCCCAGCTTTATATTCCATCATCTAGACAATTTATGAATATCTTGAAATCATAACAAAGCACATAAAATAATAAGAAATTGTAGTTAACAACAATAGAAATTAAATTTTAGGGTTAAAGGCTGTCTAGACTGTACCTCCTCCTACTGTGGCAATAGTTGTGTCCCCTGGCAGGGCCTCAAACCCAACAACTCCCATTAGACCCTAGCCTGCGGGTTAACTTTAGATGAACATCCCCAACTAGAGCCTCGTGGCCCAAACTAGCGTGAGTTCCCTGGCCACGGCCATAGCCAAAATCAACCAGAACCTTGCGACCTCTGGGTCACCCATGACCTTTGCCCCTAGCTATTGGCTCAACTTTAAGTGCCATCAAGCCAGAAACAAAGGGAACAAAATTCTATCTTTCAATAACAAGTTCAAAACCCTAAACATCAAACCATACGTATCACCTCCCAAAGCACTTAATCCCAAAATCACAACATCTTCAACTGTTAATAGGTATTCTTGAACTTAGGCTCTGATACCAAGTTGTCACACCCTAAAATCCAAGACCCGGGAATGTGGGGACAAAACCTACAAATAATCATCAAACCACATAAACATAACTATATTAGAGCAAAAGCAAATAAATAATCGATATTTTGAAATAAAATATCCAGAAGTCTCAATGATGCCACTAGAGGGCTACAAAATGAAACGCCTCAAATACAGGCCCAAAATTCAAATTATCTCAAGGATTACAGTTCAAATGTGAAATTAAAATTAATATAATCATCAAGATAATACAAGACTGGCTAACTAACTTACAGGTTCATTTCGTTCCCCTACTCCTGCAGCATAAACTGTAGTAGGGGTGTGCATTAAATTTCATGTGTGCTTAGAAATACATTTATAAAATTATTTTCTTATTTAGTATAAAATATTACACTTAAAACCATTCCATGTGCAATATTTATAAATTTCATAAAAAGATCCACATATTCACATTTAATCCATAGGATAAAAACTAAACTTTTTCATCCTGTAAATAATGATCCCGTAGTCTTATCCTAATTATTATCCAAACATTCATCATCATATAATATTACATACTATGGGTCAAGTACTCTACAAGTTTAGTTTGTGGTCGTAGAACTAAACCAAAAATAAATCCCCATGCCTAATCCGTGGGGTATGATCTGGTCGTGCAATCCCAAAATGTACTCATTAACCATTCATGGTTCTAGTCCTAGTCTATCACATCTTGTGTAAATAGGCATCCAGTCTTGTAGTCCCAATAATAAATAATATGCTAACGCATATTATATGTTTTAGGTTACTGACCTACTGGGAACATTAATCACCCTGTATAAGTTTCGGGCTTTCAACCCTTTGGCTTTAGAATCCACTATTTTTGTATCCTCTGTGACCCCAATAATAAAATTCAAATAAAATTCTAATTTCATTATGAACAATATATCATACACAAGAATTCTCCCTGAATTAGGTTCTTGTGTTCATCTCTTTAATTAATAAGTTTTATTGAACAACATATTTCCCAAGCCTAAGTTTTATGTTACCCCCTTCATAAATATTGTTATTGTTACAAGATAAATCAAATTAAATCTCATGCAACTAAATAGATAAATAAAATTTAATATTGATGCTATCTTCAAAAAGACATATTATGGACATAAACTTTGATAATTCATATAAAATAGAAAGTAAAATATTTTCAAGTTAATTCAATAAACCTAAAATGTTAGAATATATCCTAGGTTCATAAAAACAAAATTAAGAATTTATGCATGTACCAAATTAATAAAGATTTTAAGAAAGTGTCTTTGTCTAGGACCATTACAAAACAGTCCACTTTCAATTTTCTTTTGTAGAATTCATTTAAAATTTAAAAAATTATGATGATTTTGCTAGAGATTATTTCATAAAAATATGTCTAGTTGCATTTGTAAAAGTTTCATAAATTAATTTAACTTATAAGTAAGAATAATTACCTTAACCCCCTATAGTTGAGGTGAAAAGCACTTAAACCTCTTGCATTTTAAATCCTAACTTTACATCCCTTAAATTTTGGACTAAAGTGAAATTATAAATGGATTTAAATTTTCAAGTAAAAACAAAAAAAAAATAGCCATTAAAAATCAAATAGAATCAAGGGATGTAAGTGTATGTAATATAAACTACAGGGGTAAAAATATAATTTTAAACTTAGAGTCAAAACCGTTATGTTTGATGGATTTTTTAACATTTCACTTTAATTGAAAGTACAAGAGATGCAAATGTAGCTTTTCAAAATTCAGGGTTTGTAAGTGATTTTCACATTAAGTACAAAGGGTAAAAAAGCAAACACCCCTAGATTTTATATAAAAAACTGGACTGATGCTGGCTTAGCAATTCAAACCAAACAGTTCACTTTCACACCTTTTTATGTAATTAATTTTAACTCATTAAATCTTGTTTACTAGACACTCTTCTAGACATGTTGTCTTATATGTAAAAAAATCAGAATTTTATTTAATTTTTATATATGTGTTTTATGTCAAAGATTGGACCGGTTCCAGTGTAAAAGCCCAAACGGAATAGTCAACTTTATCAAAATAGAAAACTAGTTACAGGAAACACTAAAATTGAGCTGGCTGCAATTACAGGTGCCAAAGACACACCCTTTAGCCCAAACCATTAATAAATTTAGTAATCTGTGTAATAATAATGAACCTATTAAGCCGATGATTAGCATCAGCACAAACCATTACTCTCTTTCTGTCATCACCATCTATGCTTAATTACACCTTATTAAAAAAATAAATTTTTATCACCGGGATTTTGTTGCCCCTATCTTCCTACATTAAGCGTTTTAGATGCATATGCCTCATCCCTTTTATGCTATCCAAGTTTGTGCTATCCATCTCCATTGTTTTATCTTTCCTATTTCTAGTTAAGCTATCTTCTATCATAATCGGGATTGTAGTATTTGTCTCTATTTTTTTTTCTAACCCACTACCTTTTCCATTCTCTTGTTTTATTCTTGTACTAATCTGTCTTTAGTTGGCTTGCTGATAGCTATACTTCTTACTTGATCAACACTATGAATATTGGCATGCAAATATTTTCTTTTATCTTGTGTTATATTTCTCCCATTTTATCATCACATTCCATACTCACTTGCACCCCATTAAAAGGTAAATTTTTATTACCATGAACATGCTACCGCTGTCTTCCTATATCAAACTTTTTAGATCTTTTTTTACCTCATCCCTTTTCTATTCTTTGACCAAGTGTTTATTCCTTTTTACATTAGAAGAAAGAGCTGTTCGAGTTTCGGTTATCCATCTCCATTACTTTATCTTTCTCTTTCCTAGTTGAATTAGATTTTTTATTAATCATCGTCATAGTATCTTTCTCTTTTTTTCTTCTAACCCTACGCATTCTCATTTCTCTTCTTTTACTCTAGCATCATTCTTTTTCATTGGTTCCTTAATACAAAGGCCTCTTACTTGTGTAACACTTTGAATCGTTGGCAAGAAAATTTTGCTCTTCTATCTCAAGTGTTGTATTTCTTATTTTTTATCATCACTGTCCATGTTCACTTGCACTAGATTAAAAAATAAATTTTTATGACCCTGAACTTAGCGCCACTGTTATTCCACAATAACCCTTTCAGTTGCATTTGTCTCATCCACTCTATGTTCTTCAGTAACTTTCTATTCCTTTTTGAACCCCTAGAAGAAGAGTTGTTTGAGTCTGACCTGTTCGTTGACATTGCCTAACCTTTGCATTTTCTAGTTGAGTTATCTTCTACTATAATTAGGATTGTAGTATATCTTTCTTTTTCTTCTGAGCAACCGCTTTCTCTATTTTCTTGTTCTATTCCCATACCATTTTCTTCACTTAGCTCTGTGATAATTAAGCCTTTTTCATATGCATGACCTTGAACATTTGGGAGCAATTTTTTTTCTTTTTTTTGCGTGTGTTATGTTGTTTTCTATTTGTCATCACTGTCTTTGCTTAATAGCACCCGATTAAAAAAATAATTTTTTATCCCTAGGATTTTGTTGCCCCTATCTTCCTATATTAACCCTTTTAGATGCTTCTACCATATCCCATTTGTCTTCTTTAGTCCATTGTTTTTTTGGAACGCAAGTGAAGGAGTAGTATGAGTTTGAGCTGTTCCTCTCTGTTAGTATACCTCCCTTTTCCAAGTTGAGCAATTTGTTACCATAACCACCATTGTAGTGCTTCTCTCTCTTCTTCTTTTAACCCCCATCTCCTTTTCTTTTTTGTTCTATTCTTACCCATTGGTCTTCAGTTTGTTCTCGGATAACAAAGGCCTCTTACTTGTGTAATACCTTGAACATTGTTAAGCAAATTTTGTTCTTCTATCTCAAGTGTTATCCAAGTTTGAGCTGTCCATCTCCATTGTTTTACCTTTCCCATTTCTAGTTGACCTTTCATCTATCTTAATCAAGATCGCAGTATTTTTCTTTCTCTTTTTAACTAACCCACCTCCTCATACATTCTTTTGTTTTATTCTTATGCTAATCTCTCTTTAGTTGGCTTGCCGATAACTAAACCTCTTTCTTGTTCAATAGTTAGAATATTGGCTTGCAAATTTTTTTCTTCTATCTCTTATGTTATATTCCTCCCGGTTTATCATCATCGTCTATACTCACTTACACCCTATTAGAAAGTAAATTTTTATTTCCATGAGCTTGCTGCCGATGCCTTCCCATATTAAATTTTTTAGATCTTTTTTGCCTCATCCCTTTGTTCTTCTTTCACTAAGTGTTTATTTTTTTTAGTCACCAGAAGAAAGAGCTGTTCGAGTCTGGGTTATCTGTCCCCGTTGCTTTATCATTCTCTTTCCCAGTTGAATTAGATTTTTGAATAATCGTCATCATTGTATCTCTCTCTTTTCTTCTTCTAACCCTTCGCATGTGTATTTCTCTTCTTTTGCCCCTGCACCATTCTTTTTTTGTTGGTTCCTTAATACCAAGCCTCTTAGTTGTGCAATGTGTTGAATCGTTGGTAAGTGAATTTTGTTCCTTTATATCATGTCTTGAATTCCCTATTTGTTATCATCACCGTACATGCTTACTTGTATCTTGATGCCACTGTTACTCTACATTAACCATTTCAGATCTATCCATTTCATCCTCTTTATATTCTTCAACCCATTGTCTATTCCTTTTTGAACCCAAGAGGAAAAGTTGTTCGAGTCTGAGCTATCCATCTACATTACCTAACCTTTTTTGTTTTCGAATTGAACTATCTTCTATTATAATTAGGATTGTATTATATCTTTCTCTTTTTCTTTTGACCTACCACTTCTTCTATTTTCTTGTTGTATTCCCACACCATTCATCTTCAATTGGTTCCCTGATAATTAGGCCTCTTTTCTGTGCATGACCTTGAACAGTGGGGAGCAAATTTTTTTTCTTTTTTTGCACGTGTTATATTGCTCTCTTTTTGTCATCGCCATCGATACTTAATCGCACCCTATTAGAAAAATAAATTTTTGTCACCAGAAACTTGCTGTCGCTATCTGCCTACGTTAACTATTTTATATGTATCTACCTCATTTCTTTTCTCTTCTTTAGTCTACTATATTTTTTTAGAACCCTAGGTGTTAGAGTTGCATGAGTCTGAGTTGTTCCCTATTGTCTGAGTTGTTCTCCTCTGTTAGTTTGCCTTCTCTTTTGCTAGTTGAGCTATCTTTTGCCATAATGAATGTTGTTCTATTCTTGCCACTGGTCTTTAGTTGGTTCCCGGATAAGCAAGGCCTCTTACTTGTGCAATACCTTGAACATTGGCATCAAATTTTGTTCTTCTATATCAAGTGTTATAGTTATGAAACCAAATTAGCTGCTCTCGAATAAAACTCGTTTGTTATCATTTTTCTCTTCTATTTTCGTACATATCAATCAATATGTTTGTTCACTTTAGTTATATTCCATGCTTTTCATCATCACATTCCTTGCTAACTTGTAACCCTTTAGAAACTAAATCATTGTCGCCATTAACTTGTTGCCACTGTCTTCCCACATTAACGTTTTAGATGTTTCTGCCTCACCCTTTATTTTTTTAAACCCACTTTCTACTTCTTTAATAACCCCAAGAGAATGGGTTGTCCAAGTTTGGGCTGTCCATCTCCATTATTTTACCTTTCCCATTTCTTGATGATCTATCTTCTACCATGTTCGGGATCGTAGTATTTATCTCTGTTTTTTTTTTCTAACCCACCGCCTCCTCCATTCTCTTGTTTGTTTCTTCTACTAATCTCTCTTTAGTTGGGTTACTGATAACTATACCTCTTACTTGTTCAACGATTATAATATGGGCATGCATATTTTTTTTCTTCTATCTCATGTGTTATATTCATCATTATTTATCATCACATTCTGTACTCACTTGCACCCTATTAAAAAAGAAATTCTTATCACCATGAACTTGCTGCCGCTTTCTACCCATATTAACCATTTTAGATCTTTTTGCCTCATCGCCTTTTTCCTTTTTGACCAAGTCCTTTTTTATTTTTTGTTCACTAGAAGAAAAAGCTGTTCAAGTCAGCTTATCCATCTCTATATCTTTATCTTTCCCTTTCCTAATTGAATTAGATTTTTGAATAATCATCATCACAATATCTCTCTCTTTCTTTTGGCTTATCCATCTCTATTGTGTTATCTTTCCCTTTCCAAGTTTAGATTTTTGAATAATCATCGTCACAATAACTCTCTCTTTTCTTCTTCTAACCTAACGCGTTCGCATTTCTCTCATTTGTTCTTACACCATTCTTTTTAAATTTTTTCCTTAATAACCACGGCCTTTTACTTGTGTAGCACCTTCAATCGTTGGCAATAAAATTTTTGTCTTCTATCTCTTGTTTTATAAACTTTTTTTTTTTTTTATCATCAGCATCCATGCTCACTTGCACCACATTAAAAAGTAAATTTTTATCTCCATGAACTTGATGCCATAATTATTCCACATCAACCTTTTTAGATGTATTTGTGTCATCCCATTTATGTTCTTTAACCCACTATCTGTTTCTTTCTGAACACAAAGACGAAGATTTGTTTGAGTCTGCACTATCCATCTACATTACCTTACCTTTTCTTTTGCCGGTTGAGCTATCTTCTACTATATTTAGGATCATAGTATATATCTCTCTTTTTCTTCTAACCTACTACTTCCTCCTTTTTCTTGTTCTATTCCCGCACATTCTTTTTCAATTAGTTCTTGGATAACCAAGGTCTCTTACTTTTTTTTCTCTTTTATTTCTCATTTGGAATAGATATGTTTTTCTTGAATAAAACTCATTTGTTTTCATTTTTTCTCTTTTATTTTCTTACTTATCAATGAAGAAGTTGGTTCACTTTAGTTATATTTGTTAGTTTTTATAGGTTGGCAAACCATGGACAAGCCAATGATTGATAATCGAGTTTACTACATTTGACATTGGCTAAGTGATCTTTGTACATAGGCTTGATTTGAGTTTTTAAAGGAACTAAAAAAAATGCGAAACTACATAATTCAAGGACATGCTTGTCACTGGGAATCTCATTAGGTTAACTTGGAAGTCGTGGGGAAAAACAATATACATGTCATGGACTGATACACTCCCTGGCATTCTCACTGCCTTCGCTGGATGACTCGCTCGGAAAAAAAGTATCCATGCTCTAGCGGTGGTAGGGTCACTGGGAAGCTCGCCCCAGTGAGCCAATGATCTTGTTTTGGAAAATAAATGATTCGCGAGGATTTTGAAGCTACTATATAATGAACCCTTCTCTTCGGGTTTCAATACATAGAGAACGAAAGCTACGTCACCTAAGCTACTTCAAGAAGTTCTCACATCTTCACTTAGCCAAAATCATCATAGACTTGGGTTTTTGATATTCAGGCTTGAATATTGGTTTTTGATCATTGTGATACGAACAGAGTCTCAACACAAGGAATAAAGGGTTTTCGATTATGTGACTTTGTGGTTGTAGCTTTGTAACCCGTTTTATATAGTGAAAGAAGTTTGTGGTTTCCTGATCTCAGTTCCTCGTTAAATCGAGGTGTTCTTTTAGTTTCCACACTTATTTATTTGGATTGTTTGATACTATCCTTTGCATATTTTTTCAGTATTTCTTAATTTTATCTTCACCTTCCATGCTTACTTACATCCCTTTAAAAACTAAATTTTTATCACCATTAACTTGTTGCCAATGTCTTCCCATATTAACTCTTTTAGATTCTTAGAAAGGGTTGTCTGAGCTTTCTATCTTTATACTTTTATCTTTTCCTTTGCCAGTTAAGCAATTTCTACCATAATAAGCATCATGGTATCTCTCTTTTTCTTTTGGCCCACCGTCTCCTCCTCCTTCCTCGTCTTCTGTTCCTATACCATTCTTCTTCGGTTGGTTAGCTGACCTCTTACTCATGCAACACCTTGAACATTAGCAAGGAAGTTTTTTTCTTTTATCTCATTTTTGATTTTTCCTTTTTATCATCACCTTCCATACTACCTTTCATCTCATTAAAAAATAAACTTTATCACCATGAACTTGCTACCTCCTTTGCATGCCACTAAAAAATAAATTTTTATCATCATAAACTTGCTACCAATATCTTCCACATTAACCCATTTAAATCTTTCTGTCTCATCCCCTTATCTTCTTTAACTTTCTATCTATTTCTTTTATAACCCTAAAAGAAAAGGTTGTCCAAGTTTGAGATGTCCATCTCCATTGTTTTACGTTTTTCTTTGCTAGACAAGCTATCTCTTTTTTTTTCCTTCTAGGCCCCCACCACCTCCTTCTCTTCATCTATTCGAGCACTATTCTTCAGTTGGATCCCTATTAACTAAGCCTCTTACTTGGGCAACATCTTGAACATTGGTAAGAAATTTTTTTTCTTCTGTCTCCTGTGTTATATTACTTCCTTTCTTTTAATCATCCTCTTCCACAGTCACTTGCACCCTATTAAAATATATATTTTTTATCACAATGAATTTGCTTCCACTATCTTCTTATATTAATCCTATTAGATGTTTCTGCATCATCTCCTTTATCTTCTTTAACTCACCATCTATTCTTTTCAGAATCCCAAGAGAACGAGCTATCTGAGTCTAAGTTACCCTTTTCCTTTGCTAGTTAAGCTATCTTCTACCATAATCAGCATCATAATACTTCTCTCTCTTCTTCTTTTAACCCACCACCTCTCCTTTTTCATTCTTCTATCCCTGCACCATTTTTCTTTAGTTAATTCTCTAATAACCAGGCCTTTTACTATTGCAACACCTTAACCATTTTAGTAAGCAATTTTTATTCTTTTCTCTCCTAGGTCATATTATTTCTGTTTTAATCATCATCTTCCATGCTCATTTGCACCCCATTAAAAACTAAATTTTATCACCATGCTCTTGTGGCTACCGTCTTTTTGCATTAACCCTTTTAATGTTTCCTTCTCCATCCCTATATCTTCTATAACCCACAGTCAGTTTCTTAAAGAAGCCGAAGAGAAAGAGTTGTCCGAGTCAAGGCTATTCGTCTTCATTGCTTTGCCTTTCCTTTTGCTAGTTGAGCTATCTTCTACCATAATTAGTATCATAGTATTTATCTCTCTTGTTCTTGTAACCCACTGCTCCTCCTGTATTTTCTTTTATTCCTACACGATTCTTCTTCAGTTGGTTCCTTTATAACTAAGGACTCATACTTGTACAATACCTTGAACATTGGAAAGCGAATTTTGTTCTTCTATTTTATGTGTTATACTATTTCTTTTTTATCATCGGCTTCCATACTCACTTACATTCCATCAAAAGTTAAACTTTTACCACTATGAACTTGCTGCTAGTCTTCTCACATAATTCTTTTGTATGTTTTCGTCTCCTTCCTTTAAATTTTTTGAACTACTATTTGTTCCTATTATAACCCAAGAAAAATAGCTATCCCAGTCTGAGCTATCCGTTTCCATTTCTTTACCTTTCCCATTGCCAGGTGAGTTATGTTAACCATAATCGGCATCATAGTATTTCTTTATTTTTCTTCTAAGCCATAGCCTCTTCATTTCTCATCTTCTATTCATACATCATTCTTGTTCGGTCGGCTCACTAATAATCAATGCTCTTACTTGTGAAACACCTTGGACATTTTCAAACAGATTTTATTCTTTTTATCTCATGTGTTATATTCTTTTCTTTTAATCATGACCTTCCATGCTCACTTGCACCCCATTAAAATATATATTTTTACCCCCTTAAGCCACTGTCTTCCCAGATTAACCCTATTAAATTTTTTTACTTCATCTCATTTTTTTTAACCTACTATTTTTTCTTTTTAGAGCCAAATAGAAAGAGCTGTCTAAGTCTGAGCTATTCATCTTCATTACTTTACCTTTCCTTTTACCAGTTGTGCTATCTTCTACCATAATCAGGATTATAATATTTCTTTTTAATTTTCCTCTAACCCACTTCTGTCCCCATTCTTTTGTTCTATTCCTACACTATTCTTCTTCCATTAGCTTTTTGATAATCAGACCTCTTACTTGTGCAACACTTTGAATATTGGCATGTAAAGTTTTCTCTTCTATCTCATCTATTATATTCCTCCGTCTTTGTCATCACCTTCTATGCTCACTTTTATCCGATTGAAAAAATAAATTTTTATCATCATGAACTTACTTCCACTATCTTCCCACATTAACTTGTTTAGATGTTTCTGTATTCTTTCATTTATCTTCTTTAACCCACTGTCGGTTCCTTTTGCTAGTTGAGCTTTCTTCTACCATAATCAGTATTATAGTATTTCTCTAGTTTATGTAAACCTTCGCTCCTATTGTATCTTATTTTGCTCTCACACCATTTTTCTTTAGTTGGTTCCCTTATAACTAGCTCTTCTTGCTTCTATAATACATTGAGCACTGGGAAGAAAAATCTGTTCTTCTATGTCATGTGTTATATTCTTTTCTTTTTATCATCAGGTTCCATGCTCACTTGCACCCCATTGAAAGTGAAATTTTTATCACCATGAACTTGCTGCCATTGTCTTCCCACATTAACTTATTTAGATACTCTTGTCTCCTCCCCTTTATCTTATTTAACTCGTTGTCGGTTTTTTTTGGAACCCAAGAGAAAGAGCTATTTTTTTCTATTTCTTTACCTTTGCCATTGCTAGTTGAGCTATCTTATACCATAATTAACATCATAGTAGTTCTCTTTCTTCTTTAACCCACTACCTCCTTCATTCTCTTGTTTTATTCCTGTACTATTGTTCTTCAATGGGTTTTGATTGACCTTGAACTGTGTTCAGGTTCTACCTCTTAAGTGTAAGAGGGCGGTCGTAGTTTTACTCGGTGAGAACCAAGGTCATCTCCACAGGGAGGGCTTTAATAAAATCTCTAAACTTATTCTCTTAGTTATTAGGTGAACCTAAGTTAATTTAAACTAACTTTGGATTCATCGGATGCTTAGGTTTGGGTTGAATTGAGAATGATGGAGTGAAGGAGTTATGATTTAAACATGAGATCAAAACAGTACAAATAAAAATTCTTAAGATAATCTTCGCTTCAAACCAAATTCGGTAGTGACATTGTATTAGTTTACTGAAACACACTAATAACTTAACCTAGCAATCGAACATGCATTGCAAGGTTGGAAGATATTTCCTTAAAACTTATTTATGGAACTCAAGGTAAATGGATGCTTTTGAAAATAGTTTCGGACTCATCAGGACATTAAATCAAATATTTAGTGTGCACAAGCATTAACTCGTAACCAGGCTTCGATTGTAACACGGGTGAATTGATTTCTTGAGAAAATCTCAAGTTTTAGTTTTATGAAAATAGGTTCAAATCATCAGGCCATTGAATTAAAGACTTGGTATGCATCAGTGATCATGCATAACCAAGCTATAATTATAACATGGGTGATTCGATTTCGTAAGAAAATCTAATTTGGGTTTTTGAAAAATATATTTCTAACTTATTGGGACATTGAACCAAAAACTTGGTGTCCACAAGTGAAAACTTGTAACCAAGCTATGGTTGTAACTTTGGTGAATTGATTTCGAAAGAGTCCTAGCTTACTATGAGATTCCAATTAGAAATCAAAAAGATATTTCATTGAAAAATATTCTTTTAGGTTTGAGTTCAACAAACTACCACACCACCTTCAATGGCTTGAAACCAAGTACAAACCCTAGCCTAACATACTTAAACTTCGAGAAAAAAAATAAACTTGTAAGCAATCCATTAATGTAAAACAGAAGGTGAAAACATGACAAATATATTAAAAACTAAAAAAATGAAAAGAGAAAATAGAAGAAATCAGAAACTTAAAAGCTCAGAATTCAAAATAACAAAAGTAAGTTATTTACAATGTGAAACTCTAGGAGAGTGAATAGTGAAATCACCTTACGAAACTTTAGTTGAACCTAATGCTTAAAACGTAATGTAGCTGATCCCAAGCAATGAACTTGAAAGCGTAAACCCTAACTTTAACCCTAATGAAATAACGTAATGTAAAGCTACCCCCGTGATGTCAGAAATCAGGCCTATTTATAGGCTTACAAGAATTAAGGGTAGAAAAATAATTTTATAATTTTAAAATGACATCAAAATTCTGTTCGAAAAAAAATCACGATTACCCAACACAAAATTGGTGTATGCCCAAGCCAATTGTAGACAAGTGTTCAACAAAAGTCCCAAGAGAAAGGCTAGCAAACCTTATCCCGGTGAATGCCTAAAGCCAAACACAGTCGGTCACCCATAAGCAAACATAGTCGAATGCCCATGGCGTGAGCACCCACAACAAAAGTTTCTCATGTGCCCACTAGCGTGTGCATCCATAATGCTTCACAGTCATGCACCCACTGTAAGTTCATCAGGTCTTCAACTAGTTTGCACGTTTAAGCTCTCAGGCTATCTTTCTTGGATTGTTTTCTTTCCATTTCCCTACAAAACACACATAAACAACATAATTAGTAAACTCATGGTGAGGAATGGATTTACTTGATAAAATGTTCAAAATAAGGATGTAAAATGAAGTTAAATTTACATTGATTGTGAGCAATTAGGTTCCCTAATAACCTGGCGTCTTAGTTGTGCAACATCTTTAACATTGGCAAACAAATTTGGTTCTTTTTCTCTCATGTGTTATATTCTTCCTTTTTATCATCACTTTCCATACTCACTTACACCCCATTAAAAAATAAAATTTTATTATCATGAACTTGCTACAAGTGCCTTCATACATTAACCTTTTTAGATGTTTCTGCCTCATTCTTTTTTCTTCTTTAACTCTATGTCTATTCCTTTTAGAACCTCAAGAGAAAGAGCTGTTTGAGTTTGAGCTGGTCGTCTTCATTGCTCTATTTTTTCCATTGCCAGTTGAGCTATCTCTACCATAATCAACATCATAGTAATTCTGGCTCTCTTCTTCTAACTCACCACCTTCTTTTTTCTCTTCTTCTATTCTTATACCATTCTTTTTCCATTGGTTCCCTGATAACCAAGGCCTTTTAATTGTGCAACACCTTGAACATTGGCAAGAAAATTTTGTTTTCTATCTCCTTTGCTATATTTCTTCTTTTTTAACATAACCTTCCGTGCTCCCTAGCACCCCATTAAAAAATAAATATTTATCACCATGAACTTGCAGTCCTTGTCTTCCCACTTTAGCCCTGTTAGATGTTTGTTCCTTATAGTGCTCTTGTGTCTGAGCGGTTCGTCACTATTGCTTTATGTTTTCTGTTGCCAGTTGAACATTGGCAAGAAAATTTTGTTCTTTTATCTTATGTGCTATTGTTATGAAACCAAATTAGTTAGTTTGGATATCAACTTAGTTTAATTGTTTTAATAGTTCATAAATATGCACCATTCCTCTTTAGTTGGCTTGCGATAGCCAGACCTCTTACTTATGCAACATTTTGAACATTGGCATGTAGATTTTTTTGTCTTCTATCTCTTATGTTATATTCGTCGCCTTTTTATCTTCACATTCCATGCTCAGTTGTACCCCCTTAAAAAATAAATTTTTATCACCGTGAACTTGCTACCACTCTCCCCGCATTAACATTTTTAGATGTTTTTACCTCATCCCTTTTCTCTTCCTTGACCTAGTGTCTGTTCCTTTTAGAACACCTGGAGAAAGAGTTGTCCAAGTTTGGGTAATCCATCTCCACTACTTTTTATTTTTTCCTTTGCTAGCTGAGCTATATTTTTGCATAATCATCGTCATAGTCTGTCTTTCTCTTCTTCTTCTAACCTACTACATTCTCATTTCTTTTCTTCTGTTGCTGCATCATTAGTTTCCTGATAACCAAGGCTTTTTACTTGTGAAAAACCTTGAATCATTGACAAGTGAATTTTGTTTTTCTATCTCATGTATCATATTTCTGCCTTTCTATCATCACCATCCATGCTCACTTGTAAAATCTTAAAAGATAAATTTTTATCACCATGAAATTGTTGCCACTCCTTTAGATATGTTTGTCCCATCCCCTTTATGGTTTTTAACCCACTATCTATTCCCTTTTTAATCAGGAAGAGTTATTTGTGTCTGAGCTATCCGTCTATATTGATTTACCTTTCATTTTGCCAGCTGAGCTATCTTCTCCTATAATTAGGATTATAGTATCACTCTCTCCTTTTCTTCTTACCGATCTCCTTCTCCATTTTCTTGTTCTATTCCCGTAGCATTCTTCTTCAGTTGGCTCCCCAATAATTAGGCTTCTTTCATTTGCGACACCTTGAACATTGGTGCACAAATTATTTTCTTCTTCAATTGGCTCTAACGGTGTGGTTTGGAAGATTTGTAGAAGTTATGACAAGCATGGGATACAAACAAAATAAAAGGAATCATACATTATTTGTCAAACACTCAAGCTCAGGGGAAGTCACAGCTCTTCTAATATATGTAAATGATATAATTTTAACCAGGGATGATAAAAAGGAAAGAGAATTCTCAAGACAATATTTGGCAAAAGAATTCGAGATCAAATAATTAGGAAGGCTAAAGTACTTCCTAGGGATTGAAGCTGCATAGTCAAGGCGGGGAGTCCTTATTTTCCAAGTGGATCTACTGAAAGAGACGAGAAAATTGGCAAGTAAACCAACAAGCACACCAATGATTGTAATCACAAGTTTAGACAAGTTGAGGAACATGATTCAGTGGACAAAGAGATTTATTGACGCTTGGTAGGAAGACTCATTTATATTTTCCGCACAGGGACTGATATAGTTTATGGAGTCAGTATAAACTTACTGTCATTATCTTCCCACATTATCATTTTTAGATGTTTCTAAGTCATCCCATTTTTCATCTTTTACCCAGTGTATGTTCCTTTCAGATCAGCAGGAGAAATAGCTCTTCGAGTCTGGGATGTCCGTCTCTGTTGCCCTCTCTTTCCCTTTACCAGCTGACGTATATTTTTAGATAATCATCATCATAGCATCTCTCTCTTCTCTTCTTCTTCTAATCCACCACCTTCTCATTTCTCTTTTTCTTTTCCTAAACCATTCTTCTTACTTTATTCTTTGATACCAAGGCCCCTTACTTGTGCAACGCCTTAAATCATTGACAAGAAATTTTTTTTCTTCCATTTGATATATTATATTCATTCATTTTTTTTCATTACCTTCCATGCTCAATTGTACCAGATTAAAAAATAAATTTTTATCTCCATCAATTTGCTATCATTATCTTTCACATCATCCTCTTTAGATGTATTAAACACATCCCCGTTATGGTCTTTAACCTACTATTTGTTCCTTTTTGAACCCCGAGAGGAAGAGTTGTTCGTGTCTAAGCTATCCATGTAATTAATTTACTTTTTCTTTTGCCAGTTGAGTTGTCTTATACCATAATCAGGATCATAGTATCTCTCCATTTTTTTCTTTTAACCACTATCTCTTTATTTCTCTTCTTCTATTCCTACACCATTCTTCTTTGGTTGGTTCCCTGATAACCTGGCCTCTTTCTTATACAACACGTTGAACATTGTCAAGAAAATTTTGTTCTTTTATTTCTTTTGTTATATTTTTTTCCTTTTGATCATCACCTTCCATGTCACTTGCACCCCTAGTAAAATATAAATTTCTATCACCATGAATTTACTGCCACTATCTTCAGACATTAACCTTATTAGATGAATCCGTGTCATCTCTTTTATCTTCTTTAACCCATAGTCTGATCCTTATAGAAGCCTAAGAGAAGGAGTTGTCCATGTCTAAGCTATTTATTTCCATTGCTTTGCCTTTCTTTTTACTAGTTGACTAATCTTCTACCATAATTAGTATCATAGTATATATTTCTCTTGTTCTCGCAACCCACCGCTCCTCCTGTATCCTCTTTTATTCCTACACTGTGCTTCTTCAGTTGGTTACATTATAACCAAGGCCCCTTACTTGTGCAACACCTTGAATGTTGAGAAGTAAATTTTGTTCTTCCATCTAATGTGTTATAATTTTTCCATTTTTTATCATCAGCTTCCATGCCCATTTACATTCTATTAAAGTTAAATTTTTATCACTATGAACTTACTGCCACTGTCTTCCTACATTAATCCCATTAGAGGTTTGTCTTCTTCTTTTATAATTTTTTAACCCACTATCTTATCATTTTATAACCCCAAGAGAAACAGCGATCCGAGTCAAAGCTGTTTATTTCCAATGCTTTACCTTTCCCATTGCTAGTTGAGCTATCTTCTACCTTAATTAGTATCATAGTATTTCTCTTTTCTTCTTCTAACATATCGCCTCTTCTTTTCTCTTCTTCTATTCTTGCACTATTCTTTTTCGGTTGGTTCCTAAATTAATAAGAGTCTTACTTGCGTAACACCTTAAATATTGGTAAGCAAATTTTGTTCCTTCATCTCCTCTATTATATCCTTTCTTTTAATCATCACCTTCCCTGGTCACTTGCACCCTATTAAAATATATATTTGGATCATCATGAATTTACTGCATTATCTTCCCAGATTAACCCTATTAGTTTTTACATTATCTCCTTTATCTTCTTTAACTCATTGTCTATTCTTTTTAGAATCCCAAGTGAAACAGTTGTCTAAGTCTGAGTTGTCTGTCGCCATTGCTTTACATTTCCCTTTACCAGTTGAGCCATGTTCCACAATAATTAGTATCATAGTAACTCTTTGAAAATTCACGTGTACTGTATTAGATATCCCAAGCAATCAAGAACATAAATAATTGAAAGCGGAAGGCAATATATGTGGCGAGGAAATCCACACAGGAAACTCCTCTAAGAAACTTTCATTAAAATAAACGTTAGTTACAAACTCAAAGTTCTCGATAGATTGACTCCTCGACTCTATACTCTATTTGACATTTGCTCGAATCTTCGATGTACAAACTCCTCTAGCGAAAGCCCTCCGACTCCTCGAAGGCACAATACTGACTCCTCAGTAACTTTGTTGAATCCTCAACGTGCCGAAACCTCAGGGATCATGAAACCACAAATCTGAACTCCTTCGGATTAAACTCTGAAGTATTAGAAAGCTTGGCTAAGCAATTCGAGAGAACTTTGAAACTATTTAGCACCTTTTAATGAATGTTCTCTCTCTATGTTTTTAAGCCTAGATACATCCCTTATATATATAGTAAGACCTGGGCCGTATATACTACAAAACAGTGCAAAGCGAAACAGTGCAAAAATTACACTTTGTGGAAAGGGCATGGGAAGGGCGCTCGAGCAGTCTTCCTACAGCCTTCTAGTGGCCTTTAAGCAAGGCCAATTTTTGGCGGCGTTTCTTAGCTTTTTCCCGTGCTTCCTGTGGTCTTCCTACATTATTGTTTGTTTGGCTTTTTTCAACTCGTTTTAGACTTCTAAAAGTATTTAGATAACTTTTCTTGAGGCCTTTACACTCTACTTGGCTGAAGACTATAATGTCTTAGCCTACACTAAGTCTCAACATTACAAAACTCTATTTTGACTATGGGTTTGCCAACTTTACAATTTTATCCCTAAGAATCTCCCTTTTTGGCAATTCTATGTCAAAACTTAATAAAAGAGATTACAAATGAAACATCCTAGACTAAAGCCTCAGAAATTAATGCAATGATCAATATGTGCTGATTATTATGCCTGTTTGCTACACATTGAAACAAACTGATCAAGGCATCATGTTGGAAAAAAAATGAAATAACACATAACACATTAAACATTAATTAAACATGAATTGTTCTCCCCCTCAATTAACTTCTCCCCCTTTTTGACATGAATTGACAAAAAAATAAGATATGATGTATAATCTTGATCAATTCATTCCAAGTTCTATTTCCCCAAACACAAAACGAAACACAGTTTCTAATTTTTGACCATACACAAATAGCATTCATAAGAATTCTAAGAGTCACCTTACTATTTATGTTATAAGTTGTTCACACATGTCATACCAATGGTCAAATGCCTATGCGGTTTGTGAAATGAAGTTTAGAAACAATCATAAGCAATACTTTTCACATGCTCGCATGAAATTTTAAAATGCTCCTTTTGGATAATGAATTGAATAAATAATATATGCACTTGTGCTTTTCGACTTATTTCCCCTCAATTCATTTATTATCAACTACACACCAATTTTTCAATTTACTTCTACCAAGTTTATTAAGATTATCTTTTTTAGATTTTTCTAACTTTACTTGGAGGCTTTCACACGCTTATAGGTAGGTAGCCATCTTCCTGTATCGTCGAACCCAGAGGGTGGTTATTTTGACAATCTGCACATCAACAGGGTAGCTGCACTCTATCCCATTGGTAGCCCTTTCCAAGTGATTTTAATTGAAATATCTTAAAGCAACCAATAGTCCAAAAGGAGAATTTATAAACACACTTGGGTAGTGAAAATATTTTTCATGAAGTCCAAACCTCAGTATATTTACAATAGGCACACCACTACCATGATAAGGAACAATAAAACATAGGATTTAGGTTCATCAAGTAATTCAAATTCATGACCACTATGTAGATCAACAATTTTACTCCTATAATTTTGAAGTGTGTATGAAGTAATTGATCATGCAAGAACATCACAAAGAATAACATCACTTCAAAAAAAAATCATTTTATGTTTTCTAAAAAAAATCTAATTTACATAATTTCATTGAACTAGGAAAGAATGTAACGATTATGCATAACCTAGTCCATATATAAAAAATTTACCTCAAAGTATCAAGGCTCACCCCTTGTTAATCTTTAGGGGTGTGAGTGATATGCAAGTCACTCTTTCTAACCCAGATAGTTCTCATTTTAGGAGGCTTGTTGGATTTTGGACCAATTGATTTTGAAATTTTTTTCTTTTTATTCTTCCTCATTGGCCGAGGCATGTAAGGTCTAGAAACAAAACATGACTCTTGGAACCTCAATGGGCCAAAACTGTTTGACACTTGAAAATTAGGTCTCAAGAAATTCCTCGTGTCAACATAGGATAGGGGTAACCCATATAATTTGTGGCAATTAGGTCTAATGTGCCCTTTAATTCCACAATGATGACAGATAGGTACAAATTTAAAGTAGGATTGAAAATGCGTAGCTTGAAACTTACCTTTAGGCCTTTGATAAAAATTTTGATGTTGGCCTTTCTTTGGTGTTGCTTTTGGGGGATAAAAGACTGCTTCATTGGAGGAGGTTTTTTCTACTCACTTGAGGTGGCTTTAGCTTCAACCTTGATCTCTTGCTTGCCAGTGTAGCCAAGTCCTCTCTTATCATTCATGCTCCTTTGCATTCCAAGAATATCATTAAGATGGGAAGTAGCTTAATTCATCTTGGATTGCATGGATTGAAGCTTTGTGTGGGCATTCTTCAATTCTTTATCTTTTTGCTCCAGTTTGTTCTTGAAGGTTGTTATCCATTCATCTTGAGTTTTCTTGCTTCCTTCAAGACCCTCAAATTTCCTTTGTAATTCTTCTAGAGCTATTTTCAAATTGTCTCTCTCCCTTTTCAACATCTTATTCTTCACAGTCAACTTTTCGTTTTGTTTGTGAAGTTTGCAACAATCCTGGTATAGTTGTTCATACGCCTCTTCTACATCCACTTCCTCATCTGTATTTTCTTCATCTTCACTTTCAGAAGATTCTTCTTTCTTACCTTTAGAAGAGGATGAATCCGCAGAATTTGTGGAGGCACTAGCTCTAGCAATGAATGTAGTGAAATTCTCTGAAAAATCTTCTGAAGATGAGGAGGTACTAGACTGATCATCTGAATCATCAAGTGTTGCATTAAGT
>QLOD02000029.1:20859957-20870194 GCA_003260245.2 Sideroxylon spinosum | reverse complement strand
ATACACGTGGTGTTATGTCTTTATGCAATGAGTATGATTTATGGTGAATTATGATGTTTGGCACTAACTACGAGTTTGGTATGCAAAATTTTCATGTAGCCTATTTGGTTTACGATATAACTTTGATCGGATAGACTCGAGTTTCCATTGAAGAGATAAAATAGTAGGGCTATGTGTTTCAAGATTAGACACATGGGAGAAATTAGAAATAGAATGGAGAAGTAGCAATTAGGAATAATGATAAATCTGGTATAGGGTGTGTGGTGCCAAGAGGATTTGGTAAATAAAGCATTTTAAAATTTTTATCTGTGATTAATTAGAAATATTGATCAAATAGTTGATAATAGCGGATGATGAATTAAGACAAGGATTACTGGTGAAAGAAAAAGATATTAAATAATATGATGAAATGAAAGGAAACCCCGAGAACGAGTGCTATGTCATAGATGTATGATTGCGGAAGTGTGTATGTATTTATTATCTTGGCCGTGTGATCAAGGGATAATGAAATGTGAAATGTGTGCGGTGCATTGATATCTTGAAATAAATTTTTAGAAAGAAGTATTATCGAAGGAAAGTATAAATATAAATCAGCTAATGAAATTGACAGAAAAAAAAAAAGGAGGATCCTAAAATGTTTAAATTAGAAATGTTATGGAATTCAAATAAGGGAACATTGATATTATGATGCAGAGGAAAAGTTAAATTTTGTTAAAGATAATATTTTGACTTAGGAGATGATCAAGTGTAATATTGTGGAATTTCGAATAGGTATATAATAATAGTATGATATGGGCTAGAGGTCAAGGTTAGGTATTATGAGATAGTCATTTAACTGTAGATTGTTATTATAAATTATTTAAGGAGTCACTGAATTAGTTACCGAGTTTAGAATAGTACAATAGAAAAGACAGTTTTGATTTATCAACGGGGAAAGCTATTGCCTAGGTATACTAGGCCTTTTGACATTTTAGCTAGAGTTGGAGGTGTTACTTATTACATGGTGTTTCCACAGCAAATGTCAAGAATTCACGAGGTATTTCATGTTCTTATGTTTCGCAAACATATTCCAGATCCTACATATTTGTTAGATTGGACTAAGTTAAAAGTAGATTCCAAAGGGTCTTATGAGTTGAGATCGGTTCAGATATTAGATCACAAGAACAAGTGCTTCGTGGAAAGACAATTCCATTAGCGAAGGTATTATGAAAAAAATCATGATACTGAAAAATATAGTTGGAGTTTGAGTTGAGATAGGAAGAATATATTTTCAAATTTGTTTTCTAGAATTTTGATTATGCTAATTGCCTTAAATTTCGAGGACGAAATTTTTTAAGGAGGGGAGAATGTAACAATCGGAAAAGGAAAAAAATCCATTTGAAGCCGTGTGGATACATTGACTAACTTAGGAATTTCTTTCCTTGGCAACCAAGTATTGAGTACATATATATATATGCTATGGTGTGCTAGGAAGAAAACAGAGAAAAACAAAAAGAAAAAAAAAAAAGGAGAAGAAAGAGAGAGAAAAGAAAGAGGAAAAAAAAAGAGAGAGAAAGTGAAGATTTGGGGTATGAAAATAGCGGCATTTTGGTATTTTTGATGTTGTGATTGTCGTGACGGTGCCAGATCATGGTAATTTAGCTCGAGATGGAAGATACGAAAGAGTAAAATTTCAAACTTTGGAATTTTTTTAGCTTTTCTTCAGATCTAAGGTAGGGATTTAATGCATTTTAATTGCACATATGATATGCAAAAATATTTTAGTAGATTTTTATGTATTTATTTTGTATAAAAGAGAATAAACTTAGACTACACTGTGGAATTCAATCCGAGCCAAACAAGAATGTTCTTGTGCGGAGAAAAATTAAAGTTCGATGAAATTAAATTTTTTTAAAATTACCGTATAACTTTTATATAATTATGAATTGATACCAAAAGATTTGGAAAATTTCAGTGTGATCCCAATAATTTTGAATAGTTTCATAACAACCCCCTCTAAAAGTTTTTTACCCCTAATGTTTTGGGAAATTACAGTTTGATATTTATAAATGAATACATGGAAAATATGTGAATCGGAATGCCTAACGTAAAATATTTGAGTGACTTATTTATTTAAAGAAAAATGTTTATCAAAGTGATAATGTGAAGTTAGCGTTTTATTTTAATGAGTTGCTATGTTGTGATGATAATAACGAAGATAAAAGGAAACGTGAATGATGTTGTGAGTGCGGGGTTAACAGATACTAGAAAAAAAATAGGAAGGATACAGAGATTACCCTTAGGTTGAAAGATCCTAAACCTGCGCAAGGAATGATATTCATGCCAGTAGGATAGTAGCCTACAGCAATGATTATTATTTGGCTATCATGGCCATCGGGTATGGATCCGTAAACGATGATATTGTATAGTATCTGCCCCATGACTGTAATGATTGTGATGTGATGATAAAGAGATAAATGAAAGATAATAATTGGATCATGTTTGAGTTTTACACTGATCTATGTTTTAATGTGGGGATGCACGACGACTTGCAATTTACGAGTTATTGATATAATATTATTATCAATTTAATTTTTTTTGCATATTATATATGTTTTTATCATGTATCGTGGGCACAAGTGGATTAGTGCTCACGTCCCTACAGATTCTTTTGCAGACCATGAATCTGAGACTTAGGTGGGCCCATTGTGGAGTGATGCTTGCAGCGCCGTAGTAGTTATTTTACATATAAATTTTGATTTCTTTTTTGAAACTTGAGTATTATTAATTTAGAGATTTATCTGATATGAATGCAAAGGTCTTGAGGCCTAGATAACTCTGGGCATGGTTGTGGTTGAAGTACTGTTGTCCGGCTGCACTGAATTTAGTTGTTATTAATTACTTTTAAATTATTAATCAACTCATTATTTATTATGGACGCTGCTCCAAGAGGGTTGTGTGGCTCTGATTAGAGTAATAGATATGTTAGTACATGTTGTGTATGACTAATTCACTCACTCCTCGAGTCTTGAAACTTGGGGCGTGACAATAACGGAGTAAGGAATTATAAGAGAGATATGAGCAAATCTTAAAGAGCCTTAAGCAACTTTGTCATTTGTTCTTAGCTTTTTCTCTCAGCCCTAACCTTGGAAAACCCTAAATTGAACAAAGCCCTAATGTACAACATGTATAAAAAATATAGAAGCAAAAAACCGAATCAAAATTGGAATTAGAAACCTACCTAGAATAGAATTCTTAAACTAGCAATTATATACCTACTTGGAATAGATTGTCTGTGCCCCTAAACTTTCTAGCTGTGCCCTCAAACTTTCTATGTGTTCCCATGAGTTATAATGAGCCACAACACTAACAAGATGGATGGATGAGCATTTACATGGTTCTCCATCCAGATAAGCATTCATATGGCCCGTACTAAGAAAATATTTTAGATTTTAAAAATACCACCACGTTAAACAAATTTACAAACTAATTTATAAAAAATTAATATTTAACGAAAATTTTTCAATTTAAAAAAAATTAATATTAATAATAAAATAATTTAATAAAAACTTGGATCATTACAAAGGTGCTGACTTCATACTGAGAAAATTTGCATTTCATTATACATACATTATTTGGTTTGAACAAGTACAGAGATTTTTGACATTAAAATTTATTTCATAATTAATATTGTGAGGATCTCTTGTACTAGTTAGTGTATACTACAATCTCTTTCTATATGTTAGTGGATGTGCTCAACGTGTACGGTCGAAGCAAAAAAGAAATGGATGTGCTTAATTTCTAGTAACTTAAAGTTTGGTATTTAATAGCTATCTTACTTAAATAATTACTAGACCTAACACCATTAGGCTTTGAGGAGTACTACATGACCTCTGTTGTTGTATTACCTTATCTTATAGTTACTCTTATCCACTATAGGTAAAGAAAGTAAAGGATGGGATATGGTTTGCATGATTGCTAGAATTACTATATATGCTTCGTATTTTGTAATTAAAAAAATTTAAATGCAAGTATTTGGCCTAACTTTAATTAGAATTTCACATTGGCTATTGCTCATTTGGATATAGACATATAGCCACTAGTAGTCATTTTGGCCCACATCATTTAAATTTTTTGGTTTTGCCCTAACTATAAATAATTCCAACAAGGCAGCAAACAAAAATACAAATTCATATTTACACATACATATTTACACACTATTATAATAAAATATGATGCACTAAAGCTAATTGACCATTTTAAATTCACAGACGGTTTCAATAAGAGAAGCAAATAAACATACAAGACCATATATATATTTGTACATACATGCTATTGAAATAAGGTAGCAGCAAAAATAGTGGTGGAGTTTCAAATTTAGTAATGTCTTAAATTTAATAAAACTTTTTTCTTTCTCTTTATAATACCATTCAACATCTTATAACTACCTATAAATTTAATGATATTTTAAAAAAGTGTTTATATAACTACCAAATAATTAATTAATTTCATCTTTTTATATTTTCTTTCCTTCTTTAGAGCAAAATTTTCATTCGTTATAATACTATTCAACATCTTATAACTACCTATAAATTTAATGGTATTATCATTTTATAATTGCCAAATAATTAATTAATTTCACCTTTTTATATTTTTTCCTTCTTTAGAGCAAAAATTTCTTTAAACCATCCAGTACTTCTATAATTTTTTTACTTTTTAGAGTGTCCCTTATTATTAAATACTATTAATTATTTGCTATTTAAGTCATTTTTATTAATTTATTTTTACTTTTATTTTTATCATAAAACAAAAAAATTAACATAAATTATACATTAAGTGTATGCACCCACTTTTAATGCCCTTGCTCGCTTCAAATAGGTTTACATGAAAATATATTCTCCCATATGCACAAAATTTTCATTAACTAAGGAAAGAAACTTACTTCTTTATTTATTGTTTAGGTTAGTAAAAATTGTTTGGTGTTGGCTAGTTTTGTTATAATTAAGATAAGTACAAAATAAAAAAAATTATAAAATGTCTATGAGCATATTAATTTTCTCATGGTGGACTGCCAACTTTTCTATATATGTTAGATTGCATAACAATTTGCAATAACTTCTCTATATATGTAAATTAATTTTACGATACATTATTTTTTTCAAAAAAGGAAATTGCATAATGAATTTTATTTGGTTAATATTACCATGTATGACATTTGTTTCTTCTTCTTACTCTTTTTTTTTCCTTACTAAAGACACTTAAAGTAGACTAGCCACATGGCAGATTCAAAGCTGTCCAAAAGATCTCCTGACATATGATGAAACGTACTTAGAGAAGGAGATTAATGCTTGGATAACTACGCTGACTAGGTCATTACTTAAACACTTAGGCTTGGAGAATATAATCGTTATTCAATTGGTTTGGAATTGTTTCATTAGAAAATTACTAGTTTTTGTACATCTGGCTACTCTAAAGGAACAGGATGGGAAAAACATAATCTATAATGGTGTATAACAGAAAATAAATTGAAAAAACTTGGCGTAAAAGTAACACATGGCAAAAATTGATTGAAAAAAGTTAAAAAAAATTGTAACTTTTTGTAAGTTTGGCAGATTTTGGTTAGCCAAACGACCCCTATAACTATCACATCTTACGAACCCTATGAGACCTATACACCATGCGAATTAAATGCATCCCTTACTACCATCTATGAACTAGGGAAGGAAGAGGCAAATGGGATGACAAAGAACTATAGTCAAATCAAAGTATTGCCCACTTCATATTTTACATCTATAAATACCAGAGGTATGTGAACAATTAAGGTTTACTCACTACTAACCATCTACTCTCTCTCTCTCTCTCTCTTTAAATTCTAAAAGTTCCTCCAGTTCTAACTTGATCTTCAAAGCATCCCTAATTAAGTACCCACCTCTGACTCTTTTATTTTACTTTTCTCTTATGTGTAGTTTAACATTTGGAGAAGAAGATCTTGGTAATTTGCTGAGAAAGTTTGGTATAGTTTTATACACCCTATATTTGGTGATATTGGTGGGAAATGTTTGAAATCTTACCGTAAATTTTTGAAACAAAGATAAACATGACTATGGGTGATCTCATTCATGTACTCTAAAACATGGATACATGTTTACTCTACTCACCACTTTAGAAAGACTGAACGGATTTCATTTGCTCATTCAGAAACAAAATAGCAAAGGAAACAGAAATTGTTATTATAACCCCTGGAAAAAATGAGTCCTGAGGTTGAGACTTGGAAACTCATAAGAATTTTAAGGAATTAGAAGCCCAAATATAAGCCAAGGAAAACGATTTAGCCACCATGACGAAAGAGTGGCAACGTTAGATGATGAAGGGCAATTAAACAGTTCCATTGATCAAAATGATTCGAATAGTAATTTAGATGAGGAAAAACCCCCCAGGTCTTCACAAGCAAATTAAACAACCACCAAGCAGCATTTAAGAAGTGGAGAAAAGGAATGTAAGAAATCTTATCCTGAGCTATAGAAAATTGTTTACAAATATTGTTCACACCATGCTAAAATGAATATAAGAAGATCAACAAAATGAAGGAAATCTATTAAACGTAGTACAAGAATGTTGAATATTTATTATGGATTGAAAAGACTTGGATTTTTAGGTTGAAATTAAGATGGAGACCTAAATTTTATGGTTTTTTAGAAGTCAGGTATGCGTATGAAACGCTTATAATCAAACACATGATAGTAGGGTTGGGTTAGGTGTGCACACAGGACTTACCTTCTCATGCATATGAGATCTTTTTGGTTGACGTAGCCCTAGGATTTCCTCCTGCGTACACTAGACATCTATTTTTCTCAAGCGTGCAAACATGACCTATTCTTGAATGTAAACGACCTAGGGTCTATTTGAAACATGTTGGAAATATATGGTTTAGTATGATAGTTTTACATTACTAGCCGAGATAGTTGTGTGAAAGATGATAATTTTTATGCTGAACCACATTGTACATGATATTAAGATTATGATGTTAGGATCATGGGTTATGATGCATGGTTTGAGTTGGCTTGTTAGGTTCCTATTTTCATGATAAGATAAAATGGTTGTTGATGTGTTGAGTCATATGAGCTGGGATTTCGATATCGTTAATTTTGGATTGTGCTCTTCTAATGGTGTGTATGTTATCCCAGATTTGTGTGTGATGGATAATAACCCATTATAACTATCTAAGGGAATGTATACTATTTCATATCTTGGATCTGTGTGTGAATTAATGTAAACTAGTGTTTTATCCAGGAGCTGCGTGTGAGGGATAGTTGTCTATTATTCTAATTGTGTGACTAACGGGTGTTAGATTGTGACTGAGTTGAGTGGCCACGAGTCAGTTAAGCTAAGTATTACTTATTTAAGTTGTGTGTGTGCATGAGTTATATGGGTGCATGGATGAGTCATGCAATCGAATCGTGGTGTGTTGCAGTGGTGCGTTATGGTGATAGGTTGCGATGATGAGTTGAGTAAGGTTAGTGATAATATAATAATGATGATGATAATATATTGACAATTTGACTGTTGATGTGATATACGGGTTTTTTCATCTTGTAATTAACATTACTATATTGTTGATGGTAAGATATTGCCATATATTTATATAATACCTTGGGAAAGATGATCACGATTAGTGGCATGATAAGACACATTTGTGTGTTGCTTGTTATAGAGCGAGCATGCATAGATTTAAAGCTCATTCCCTTATAAATTTGGTTACAAGTTTGAAAGAAGGACTGTTTGTTGGATCGATTGGCTAGGAGATGTAGTTGGATTATACGTTGTAGTTTCTCTGGTCTTAGGTCATAACAAGATGCATGGGGACATCATCTCTCTTTAGAAACCCTTGAACTAGACTGGCTTGAGCTCTCTAGCCATGACCACGAACCTACCTTTAACACTAGCACCTGGAAGCAACTTGCCATGATATCCTTTAAAAGCATAAGAATCAACACCATAACATAGTTGAATTAAATGAGAATTAAAATCGTGCAAAGCACCTAAACACATATTCACATCATCACATAACACATAAAACAATAGATGCCACTGTCCTTAGGTTTTATAAACCTATGATTTGATATTAGGCTATACTGCCCTGAATTCCCAAAACTCAAGAACGTGAATTAAACATATGCAATATAACAAATAGCATATATTCATTATCCCACTATCAGAGTAAAAATGAATATTTGTAATTTTGAAACTAATTATAAGGAAAACAAAACCTCGGCTTTATTAGCTAGGCGACCAAAGTTCCAGTGTTTACACCCAATGTCTCTAAATAAATATGCCCAAACTAAAAACTATCAAATCTTTGTAATAATTAAAATGAGATAAACCTTTAAAAGCAAAGGTTCATAAAAAACATGTCACTGAATTTCTTAAATAATTGAAAAGTATGTTTAAATTCAAAATTTTCGAGGTTCCTCGACTAAGTGGTCCAGCATGCAACTCATTCATATTGTTATCATGTCCTCCATTTTCAATTATAAAGGTGTGAGGACTAGTACCACATGCACTCAGAGAACATATTAAATAATACAAAATAAATAAACATTTCAAGTATAACACCATTAGGTCATACAAAATCCTTTGTAAATCCCAATAGGTAATAACATAAATAGTAAACAAATTAATTTATTCCAACAAAGTACGCGTACTAGTTTTAGATACTATTGCCTAGTGAGCCCATGGTCACAGAATTCCACAAAATACTGCATCATTCAGTGTTTGCTTCCTGGTCTAAGCCATTGGAAATATTACATCATCCTTTGATGTCAATTTCCAGAGCCCAAGTTATAGGAAAATATATGTCATCCTTCAGCATCTGTCTTGCTTTGTAGATTACAAGCCTACTAGACACAAAAACTAACTCCACATAGGTTTTAGGACTTTCAACTGCTGGACACATACACCTAATATTTTTAGTATCTCTTTACCTAGATAATCAGTAGCATCTCAAAACCGACAAGGTATAACAACCATAAATGAGTTTCTAGTGTCAACCACCCACTAGGAATAATTAGAATTTCTTATTACCACTTATTACTTTCATCCTTTGTTTATTATTTTATGAAAGGAATCCTTAGTCTCTACATTCTATGTCAATCAATTAGATTCCATGAAATCTAATACCACATATTATTCAATTCAGCAAGTAAATTATATGATTCATCACAAATCAACTATCTTGCTATTCCCAAATTACACATTAAAGCATAATCAAATAACAAGTTTTCACTCATCATAACGACGTTATAAATTTTCTAAGAGTATACCATATCCTAAATTAATTATTTAACTTAATATCTATTAAATTTGCAGATAAAGTAGGTCTTTCCATTTTCTCAATCATGCCATGATCATAATAAAAGTACATAATAATTTTCATAATTTTGTTTATATTGTTAATATATTCATCCCATTGCCACTATACATATAAAATATATAGATGTTCGTATATGCAATTATAACAACATATCAATAGTATCCAAAACACCAAATGACCTCATATGTAATTATATGAATACATATGAACAAGTGCATATATATGCACCAATGAAAAAAATATACCTCCGGCATCTTATCTCTATATTATATTATACTTATACTACAAATTTTTAGATTTTCAATAATAGGTAAACACATTCATCAATTCATTCATGTATATATATATATGTGCACTCATGCATAATACATCAACAACGGGTATATGTGTACGAAGACGTTTATAAATAACATACAGACACAGTAATCTTAAGAAGAAAAGTACCTTTCCTCAACCCCTTACCTCAATTACATAGTTGACGGCAAGAGAGGAATTGGGCAGCAACTGTGTGTAAAGGACACTTAACTAGAAAAAAAACCCAATAAGGATCCAACAAGAAATGGCTATGTCACTTACACTTTTTCTCTTTCTCTCTCTCTCTCTCTCTCTCTCTCTAGGGTTTTACATGCATATAATACAATATATGTAGAGGTGCAAGACAAAGATAACTAGGTTTTTGGTTCCCTATTAAATATATATAAGAGCATATCTCACTTTATGTATTTTGAGAAAAATCCACATGCATCCCCATATTTTTTTTAAAAAGTTCCAAATTCAACCATTTGAAAAAAAAATGATGCCACCTAAAGTGAAATAAATGAAATTTCAAATTAATACATTTTTAATAACAAAGTAATATTACTGAATAGTAAAACATAGATTAAAATA
>QLOD02000029.1:20845688-20857311 GCA_003260245.2 Sideroxylon spinosum | reverse complement strand
CTTCCGCTTTCAATTATTTGTGAGATTGATTGTGTTGGGATATCTAGCATAGTACACGTGTTTTTGTTTTTTTCAATAGTAATTTTTAATTTGCATACGTAAAAATTGTGAAAATACATGAAATGAAGAAAAAAGTAGTTTAATCGCACGCCTAAGTGCAAAGTTATAATCATTTTTAATTTCGATGCATCAATCATGTAAAAATACCTGAATTGAAAAAACTATCACTCCAATTAGATGTTCAAGTGCCACGCTGTCGAATTTTTTAATTTCGAAGTGTAAATCATGTAAAAATACATAAAGTGAAGAAAAATATCAATCCAATTAGACACCGAAGTGCCACATTATAACCATTTTTAATTTGGCCATAAATCACATAAAAATACAAGAAACGAAGAAAACTATGACTCTAATCGGTCACCTAAGTGCCACGTTATAGCAGTATTCAATTTGAATGTGTAAATGACGAAAATATGCAATAAATTAAGAAAAATATCACTTTATTCAGTCTCCTGAGTGCCACATTGTAGCAGTTTGATTTTGGATTCATAAATCATAAAAAAATACACAGAATGAAGAAAAATATCACTCTAATCAAACACCAGAGCACAATGTTATCATTATTTTTAATTCAGATGCATAAATCACCTGTAAATATATGGAATGAAGAGAAATATCACTCTAATTAGAAACCTGAGCACAACTACCATTAATTTGGATGCATAAATCATGTAAAAATAAATAAAATGAAGAAAAATATACCTCTAATTGAATGCTTGAGCACAAAGTTGTAGCTGCTTTTAATTGGGAGATACAAATCACATAAAAATACATGAAATGAATAAAAATATTACTCTAATCGTACATTTGAGCGTAAAATTAAAGTCGTTTTAATTCGGATGCATAAATCACGAAAACTACATGAAAGAAAGAAAACTCATGCTAATCAGATACCGGAGTGCTATGTCATCGTTGTTTTAATTTGAATCCATAAATCACATAAAACTACATCAAATGAAGAAAAATATTGCACTAATCAAACAGCTGATTAAAAAGTTATGTCGTTTTTAATTTGGATGTGAAAATCACGTACAAATACACGAAAGAAAGAAAACTACCACTCTAATTGGATATATCAGTGCCACATCGTAGTAGTATTTACTTTGAATGAATAAATCAAGTAAAAATACTAGAGAGGAAAAAAAGCCACTCTAATTAGACACCTGGGCGCACAATTATAGTCATTTTAAATTTGAATGCATAAATCACATAAAAATACCGAAAAGAAAGAAAAATATCACTCTAATTGGACAGCCGAGTGCCACATTGTAGCAGTTTTTAATGCCCAAAATGAAGAAAAATATCGCTTTGATCAAAATAGAAAAGCCACATTATAGCAGTTTCAAATTTGGATGCGTAAATCATGAAAAATACACAAAATATAGAAGAATATAGCTCCGATTGGATACTTGAGTGCCATGTCATAGTAGTTTTTAATTTGGATAGATAAATTGCATAAAAATACACATCATGAAGGAAAAAATCACTCTAATAAGTCACCCGAGCGCTATGCCATAGCCATTCGAAATTTGGAAGTGTAAATAACGTAAAAATAAACGAAACAAAGAAAAATATCACTTTAATTGAACACTCGATTGCCATATTATAGTAATTTTTAATTTGATTGTGCAAATCTTGTAAAAATACAAGAAATAAAAATAAAACTATCACCTCAATCGGGCACCTGAACATAAAGTTATAGGCATTTTCAGTTTGGATGCATAAATCACGTAAAAATACATGAAAAAAAGAAGACTAACACTCTAGACATATACCCGAGTGCCACGTCATAGCATTTCTTAATTATGATGCATAAATCATGTAAAAAAACATGAAATGATAAAAAAAAATATGACTCTAGCCAAACACCTAAGAGTAAAGCTATAATTGTTTTTAATTTGGCTACATAAATTAAGTAAAAAAACATGATGCGAAAAAAAAAGTTCACTCCAATCAGACGCTTGAGTGCCACGATATAGCAGTTTCTAATTTGGATGCATATTTCAAGTGAAAATACACAAAATAAAGGAAAATATCACTATAATCGAAGACCCAGGTATCACGTTATAACTATTTTTTAATTTGGATGCGTAAATCACGTAAAAATACATAAAAAAATAATACTACCACTCTAATCAAATACTCAAGCGCCACATCATAGCAGGTTTTAATTTGGATACGCAAATCACATAAAAATACATAAATGAAGAAAAATATAACTCGAATCGGATACCCCGAGCGTAAAATTATAGACCTTTTAAAAATTATATCATGTAAAAATACACAAAATGAAGAACAATATAACTCTAATTGGACACTTGAGAGCAAAGTTGTAGCTATTTTTAATTTGGATGTATAAATCATGTAAAAATACATGATTTTAAAAAAAAATCACTCCAATCAGACACTCAAGTGACACAATATAGCAGGTTCTAATTTGGATGCATAATTCACATGAAAATACGCAAAATGAAGAAAAATATCACTATAATCGAAGACCAAGCACCACGTTATAGCCGTTTTTAATTTGATGCGTAGATTATGTAAAAATACACGAAAGGAAGTAAACTATCACTCTAACCAAATACCTAAGTGCCACCTCATATCAATTTCAAATCTGGATGTGTAAATACCGTAAAAATACACAAAATGAAGAAAAGAACAACTCAAGTCAAACATCCGAGAGCAAAGTTATAGCCGGTTTTAATTTGGATGCATCAATCACATAAAAATACATGATGTGAAAATAAAATATCACTCCAATTAAATGCTCGAGTGACATAATATAGAAATTTTTAATTTCTATGCGCAATTCATGAGAAAATACACAAAATAAAGAAAAATATCTCTAATGGGAGGCCTCGGAGCCACATATAGCAGTTTGTAATTTTGATGCGTAAATCACATAAAATTACATGAAAGAAAGAAAAAAACATAAAAGAAAGAGAAATACAACTCTAATCGGATCCTTGAAAGAAAATTTATGGTCATATTTAAATTTAGAGGCATAAATCACGTAGCAAACACAAAATGAATAAAATATCACTCTAATCATAGAACCGAGCATAGAGTGAAAGCCATTTATACCCAAGTGCCATCTCATAGTAGTTTTTAATTTGAATCTATAAATCACATAAAAATATATGCAATGAAGAAAACTATCACACTAATCGGACATTTGAGTACAAATTTCTACCCTTTTTTAATTTGGATGCGAAAATCACATTGAAAAAATGAAAGAAAATTATCCCTCTAATCGAATACTGAAGTGCTGCATAATAGAAATATTTAATTTGAATACAAAAATCATGTAAAAATACACGAAGTGAAGAAAAATTTGACTTTAATCAAACACTCGAACGTAAAATTATAGCCATTTTATATTTGGATGCATAAATCACGTAAAAATACCTAAAATGAAGACAAATATCACCCTAATTAAACACTCGAGTGCCACATTATCACAGTTTCTAATTTGGATGCGTAAATCACGTAAAAATACATAGAATAAAGGAACATATCACTCAAATCAGACACTAGAGTTCAAAGTTATAGCTCTTTTTAATTTGGATACGTAAATCACGTAAAAGTACCCAAAAAAGAAAAAAAGAAAACTCTATACATCAATTTCATTTCATAACCATTAATATGTATCAAGTTAAATTTAGGTATGATGTATATTTATATGATATATATATTTCTTGTCTCATAAAATTGTCAAACTAAACTGAAAAAAAACAAATTAGAATTAATTACTTTTTTAATTCAAATTTTTAGTAGAACAATTTGGTTTTATTCTAGAATCTTCCAAACCAATTAATTATTGTTTGGTTTTTGTACCAAATTGAATTATGTGTATCCTTGATGTCAAATGATAGAAAAACAAATGATAATAAACATCATAATGTGATTATTCTAGTAATGGAGAAGTCATGACCTATAAGAAGTTATTCAAGTAGTGGGTGCGAATTTATTCAAAAAGTGAAAGAGCTATTTTAGAAAGCTATTCTCTTTTTTTCTTTTTCTTTTTATAAATGTGAGAAGGCATCGGAAAAGTATCCCCGTCAACACCTAAAGACTTTAGCATCTAGTGGTAAAGATATCCCCAAACTTATTTTCTCTGATTGCCCAAACTAGCCGAGCATCATCAAAAAGGACCATTTATCAATACTTTCAAAATCATGAAACAACACATGTTAATCATAATCAAAACTCAGATTTCTCAACACACCCATTCCGAAAGTATCAGGTAACAACTCTTAGTCTTTGAAATCAAGGCCCTATTTCAAAACAAAAACATGTTTTCATCATTTGGATGATCTTGGATACACCATGTCACGATAAAAACTCACAACCATGCTCGTCGACCCTGGTGTGCTGATTTGGTTACAACAAACCCCAATCTCGGAAGAGAAGCTCTAAACAAATTCAAAGTAGTTACATTTACTTACACCCTCTAGTAATGTTCTCAACTGAAGAAAGAGTCAGCTATGTAAAAGAGAACCAGAGAGCAGCTCAAGAATGTTACATATTTTCCTTGAAAGAGATGACTAACCAAGAAGCACCAATTGTGAAAGAACTCAAAGTCCAAGATGAAGAAGAGGTGAAGAGAGGAGAGCTTAGTGATAACCTGGAAAAGGATGTGGTAGGAGAGTCTAAGCAAGAAAGAACTGATACGATCAGGGCAGTGCTTCGGTGCAGTAATAACATAAGCTTAGGGAGTTTCTTGGTCCCATGAAGATATGCCCGAAATTGACACCGAGGTGATAGCACATTGTCTGAATATATCACCAGGAGCTTGGTTGGTGAAACAAAAAAAGAAGGTGTTTGCCCCTGAACGCAAGAGACAGTAGCATAAGAAGTAGAGAAGTTGTTGAAGTCCATGTTTATTCGAAAAGTATACTACCCTACTGGGTTATCTGATATGGTGATGGTCAAAATGTCAAAGGAAAATGAAGGATATATGTGAACTTTTTAAATTTCAACAGAGCTTGCCCCAAAAAGAGCTTCCCTTTACCTGCCATTGTCTGCTGGAAAACTCTACTACAGTTATCAGGTACTTTCTATTATGGATGCTTTTTTAGGTTATAACCAAACTAGAATGGCTGAGCAAGCTAAGTAATATATAGCTTTCATCATTGATGTTGACACCCCATATTTGCTTCCTTATTTAATATTTATAATATTTAATGTTTTTAATTGAATGTTGCTCTATTAATTTTCTTATATCAAAGCGCTACAAATCAATGAAAGGGGAACAATCAGCAAAATGATGGTCCTATCCCTAGAGCTAGGGAGAAGCCAAATCAAAAAGGCTTAGATCAAGACAAAAGATCACCAAAATGTATAGACATGTCCAAGACATCAAATAGAGCATCTCTACATCAACAAAAAAAATCAAAGTCCAGAGGCAAGGGTGAATTTGGTCTAAGTCAAGGGTCAATTTGGTCTGGAAGCATAAAATGGCTTTTACCGATGCACCCGAAGGACGACATTGACTGGAAGGATTAAGTCAAATCAGAAAGGTATCAAAAGATACTCATATTCCAAAACATGTCACGGGACATATCACTTTATGGCTCATAGTATCCAGATGCAACTCTAGAGGTCATTCGGTCTCCGCCAACTCAAATTGGCTCTTATCAGCAAAAAGGAAGCTACTGGCATGCCAAACACAATTTGAGCATCCAAATAAAGTTAGAATGCCCTCAAATTGCACATAAGTGTTGAGGTTTCATTCCTTGAGATAATGGCATAGCTACTAACTCAAACTTTAGTTGCTTTTTTATAAATTCTCAAAAACATTCTCCAGACTGCCAATGGTATTCTTGGATTCCCCATACCCAAAAATGGTAGGAAGAGTTAACCTGGTGGTGCTTCTAGGGGTTAAGTCAAAGGATTGGCTAACACTTTGTTGTTTAAACCTGTATCAGTGTAGCAATTTTCAAATATTCATAACTCGACCTTAGAAATTGCAAATTGAGTCAAATTTTGACCTAATTGGTTTAAATCTCTCCAAAAAGTGTCTGAGAGGTCCCGAAAGTTCCTGGAAACTGTGCAATAGGTCTTAGAATGGCTTGAACCTTCCCATGTAAAACTCAAACTTCCTGAAACTTGGCCCAAGCTAGGGGCTTAGGCCAAATTAGCCCCCAGTTCCTTCATGCCACCAAACCCTTTGCCTTCAAGACCATTTTGCACACTTTTTTGCTTCTTTTGATAATCAAACTTGTTTGTTAACTTTGTTTTGCAAACTACTTTATTGAACTGGTTATTCAAGTTTGTTTTCTTATGTGAGAAAGTCTTGAGTCTAGTCACTCCCCCCAATAGATCAAATCCAGTTCTGAACTAAGATTAACCTAATCCCCTCTTGGGTACGTAGGTAGCTCAAGTATATAGCTTGATTATGGTCATCCCGATCTTCAAAGACCATCTTCCAATACACACTATTTCCTAGCACATCTTACTCTTGCAAAAGGACTACATAAGTCCTCACACCTTAGTCCTCAACTTGTCTTTAACTTGCATTCAAACCAACATGTAAAACCCCCTAGGGTGCATCACTGCTATAGAGATAGATACTACACTACACTTGTACACACGAGCTAAGCTCAGCCACCTCGATGTCATTCATGATTCACACTCATGAGTTGTATGCATTGATCATTATAAACCGGAGTATTATATTATGAGATAAAGCTACAAAGAGCAGAAAGAGACTCTTGATATCCCTACGTATGGCATAACGATTTTCGTGCATAGCTGAACCCCTAAACCCATTTTCTGTGATTGCACAAACTAGCCGAGAGTCATCAAAAAGGGGCCATTAATCACTATTTCAAAAACATTAATCAAAACACTTTTTAAATTCACCAAAACTAAGGTTTCTAAACATACCCACTTTGAAAGTGTTAGATGGTGACTCCTAGTCTCTGTATTCAAGGTCCTATTTTAAAATAAAACGTACTTTTTTCACATTTGGGCGATCTCAGATACACCATGTCGCAGTAAGACTCATGACCCGCGCCCGTTGACCCCGGTGCATGGATCTAATCGTGACAGCTGGGGACTCAGCTCCAGCTTTGAGGGTTCAACCACAATTTCCCTTTTTCACAATCGCTTTCTCACACTATAATTTTTGGTTTATCTAATCAAAGCATGCACCTCATTTTCAACTAGGAATTTTTCACTAGAATGCATACATTTTTACTATTTCATTTATATTGTGCATACTAATCCATTCAATTGTAAATAAAACTACATGCATGTATATATCCTGACATGTTTTGTAGGGCACATAAATAAACAAGGCAAAATGTTACTATTTTCTCTACGTGTCATAAGCCCATCTCTCTTAAATAACACACTATGCACTTCATTGACTATAGTTTGCATAACCCTTTTTTACCTTATAGTTGGTTAAGTCCCTCTAGGATGTGGTTGTGCATGCAGTTCGCCTACTAGGAGTATCGAACCTCTTCCCGACTAGATCACCAACCTGAGAAGGTTTTCTTTGAAAAACTGAAAGTTTGAAGATTTGGTAACCATTACTTTTTTAAGGATGCATTAAGTCAAGCTGTGAACCTCATGTCACATATAATTAAGCCATAGGCTAAAGCCTCATAAAACCCAATTTTTATAAGAACACTAGAGAAGGCGGTGCTAACTCGTTTATTCATTGTGATTGCATACGAACATTCATTTATACACTTTAGAGGAGACAACTTATTGTTATCTCCGCATAGCAAAAAAGCCTACCTAATTTGTCTAAGGGACCAAGTCCCAAATAGGCAATTCAATCTGCATTATGAACCTTTGAAGTCATGCCTTTAAAACAAAATAAAGAGATTGTCAGTCAAGTCCAAGTTTGTCTTGCATTTACCTGCTGAGTTAAGTTAATGTATATCCTAGTTCAAAACCTAGATTTTATCAAACTTCACCTCAAAATTGTTAATAGTTTTGACCTGAAACTCTACTGGGTTTGAGTTAGAGATTTAATAGAATCTTCAAACCTAGGCCGAAATTTCTAGAAACACTTCCTAGAGTTTTCATTTCCAAATCTAGTCACAGTTTCAACCTTAAACTTCGACGGATTTGGGATAGAAATCCTAGGTTAGAGTTTCTTCATATTTTTGTCTGGATTTAGAGTTTTTTTCAAAAACCCACCCGAAAATCTGTAACGGTTTTCAAAACTTGACTAGATTTAGGGTAGGATTTTCAACAAAACTTTACACCCAAAATTCATAAAAGTTTTAAATTGAAACTCTATCAAAAGTTGGTAAATTTTGAACTAGAATATGCATTGGGTTAATAAGGGGCACCCATTCAAATAAAGAGGAAATTCCATCCATCCAGCCAAATAATTAGAGATTAAAAATGAAGATCCGGCGATTCAATGACTAAATAGGGCTTTCATTTTATATTCAATGTAAAAATATTCAATGCACTTTGTAAATGAGTACTTATTTCAATTATGTCAATTACAAATTTGAATGGGGTAATGTAATAAGACAATGTTTCCAGTCACAATCTCTTTACATTCATTTCAATCACATTATCATTTCTTCCCTCGCCAACAAGGATGACCACATAGATAAAATCAAATAAAATTTCATTCAAAATCATTTCTAAACTTTCATTTTAATAACAAGTACCATCGCTACCATTTGCTCCACTCATTATCTTCAACACTCTTCCGTCAACACTAGAGAAATGGCATCTTAATCCAAAGCACTCAACACTGTCAGAACCCAAGCATCTGCCATAGTTGTATTAGAGGGCCCATGTCAATTACCAGCATTCTTAACTTTCAATACTGACCTTACTCCTATCATCATTACTAATACCTCTCTAATCGTGGCTACCTCTATCGCTAGTAGTCTACCAAGATTACTCGTCTCTTCCTTCTTTAGGTCCTTTTCTGCTACCATCCCTAAAGTATCAATGTCTCCATTGAACCCTCAAACATCCCTCACAAAAGACCAAGAGATTGCCAGAATGATTTTGGCTCTCAACCGAGTACTTGCCTATGTTCCTACCTCCCAACTTAGCTATTTACTACCTATTCACCATCAAGCAGTTCAGACCTCTAACACAAACAATAACTACTTTAAATTTCAAGCATACCATCTGCCTGAACCTATAGTCTCAAGCTAACTCTCCACTTTTTTACCTAGCAACCATCACAACATCTAATCCACTAAATGGCCAATTACAGCATACATCCAATGCCCTCTTTCATATAATCACCTTTCCATAACAACAACCCTAACTACCTTTATCTAACATTTTAACAAAGCCGGTTTCTATCTAAAAGATTCAGAACATTGAGGAGACTTTAAAAGCCCTGCAAGAGATTGATAATTTTTCTTTTATGTTACATATTTTTGAAATGTCAATACTAATGTGCATTTTATTTTCAAAATTCGTTCATTTCTTAGGAGTCCAAGACACCAGAAAGAGCAACATTTCAATAAGCATAGTTAAGCGACCGTACACTAGGATACCAACATCCTTTACAGGTATAATTCACCAATTTACATTTTTGAACATAACATAAAATCAACCTTAGTTTTTAAATCATTGACAGAACTAGGTTTCCCATTCTCAAGACATTTCAGTCACTAGACTTTCACATTAAATTTGCATATCTCTGATTATGCGGATGTCACACAGTCACATTACTTACACTGGACTTACATTTTGAAAAAGCCTCCGTCCAGGGGCATTCTTCTTAAAATTCATCCAAGACTTGAAGGTACCCTAAAGTCCCTCTCATCATCTCATAATCACATCATTCCAATATCACATCACCTAGTTAATTCATTGTCATGCGAAACTGATACCCATTTTCTTCAGCCGTGTAAAGCCGACATTTTGACTTTCAAAAAATAAACACTGTACCCTTGTGTAATTTTGAGTCTACATCCATAAATTATGTATAGAATTTTCAAAATTTTCAAAACATTCCATCATTCTTCACTAAATATTATTTGTGACAAACTAGTCTGTTAGAATCACTACCAAGCATTAACATATTTCAAATCAACTAGATGACTTGCACTCAATCTCAATGTTCCCCAGAACTACAGGCGACTTAATTCTTGGTTCACCGAGGTACATAGGCAACCAAATAGGCTCAGTCACTAGCTTTAAGAGATCAAACCACTGAGGATATTTTGCAATACCTAGAAGTGGTTGTTAAAGCAATCTAGAGCTTAACCAACTAATAAGCCAAATACAAAATGACAAGTGGTAATTATTTTTAGAAAAAAACAAACCAAAAAAGAAGAGAAAGAGAGTCAAAATGTTTTCCTTTAACAATATTGAGGGCTCAAAAGACTAAGTGTCCTAATCAAAATGACTAAAGACATTTATTTCAGCTATCTTGAATAGAAATAAAATCATCCATTGCTAAGCCCTTTAAGCCCACATGATAAAAACAAAAACAAAAACAAAAGCAAAAACAAAAGAAAAGAAATCATTCATTCATTTTTTTCATTAAACCCTATCTAGGATCATTCCCCATATTGGGGTCAGTGAGAAGGACTATTCAAACATCAAGGGCATCCCTCATTATCATAAGTTGTCAACTTTTCTTAGCAAAATCATCATCTCATCAAGAAATGGCATCAGAATTATTAGGAAACATGGAAAACCCCAAGATCATGGCTATAGTGTATATAATTAATATAATAAATTTTTAACGTTCTATACTATAAGAACAAGATCATACCTTCGAGATCTCTCTGGTTTGATCTCGACAAATCCAATAGACAACTTTTGTTGACTTTGATTTGACTGCTCGATCTCAACCTTCAGCCTTCTGCCGTATTCCTGAAAATACCTTCCTTCTCTTTCACAAGATGGTGAGATCTCTCGGCAGTCTCTCTAGGGTTTCTTGTTTTTCTACTCAGAAAATGTTAACCCTAGCTTCAACAAGAGAGGGTATTTTATAGGGCTACAACAGGGACCAACACGCAAATAAGAGAAGGACTTCCTATGTAATTAAATTTTCTAATCCTACCTGGGTTAGGATCTAATTACATAAATTATAATTCATTCCACTAAAGAATTATTATTCGAAATTGTATTTTCAAGACTTTAATATTAAATACTTATTATCTCCCCACATTAAGATTACAGATATCCACCAATTAAATTTAATTATTGACAATCTAATTTAATTGGATTTTTATTTTCCTTGAGACTTTTCTATTTACTTATTTGATGTATCAGATTTAAAATCCATTTGCAAGATTCGATACATTCAAAACTTATAAGCTTCCTGAAGGGGATATCATCAATCCAAATTATCAAGACGTGGATTCCTTCAACTATTAATATTCATCATCTATATAATATTATTGCCCGACCCACTAAGTTTATTGACTCATATAGAACCTCACTCTTTATGTAATCAAAGCAACAATCACCATAAACACGTGTCTAATAATAGAATTCGGATTAAGAGCATTAGTAATCATAACAATCATGAGGTTTAAATTATTTTATAAAGTTAGTATAAAATAATTAACTCAACTGGGTCCAGTTCAATACACACAAA
>QLOD02000029.1:20794276-20808711 GCA_003260245.2 Sideroxylon spinosum | reverse complement strand
CAAAGGAAGCTGAAAGAAGCCGGACGTGCATTAACGCAGGAAGCCCGCGGGTAGCCCGCTCTGAGTCGCGGGATAAATCCGAGAACAGTTTGCTGTCAGAGTGGTTGTGCGGGAAGGCCGCGGGTACCTCGCGGGTACCCTGCGGGTAGGCCGCGGGTAGGCTCTTCCCGCGAGGTGATGTTTGGCTTATCCTTCTGCCGCTCTGGATCCTTTTTGACGCAGGATTTTGCACTTATATATATACCTGACGTATCTAGGGTTTAGGCAGCGAGAAAAAGAGAGCCAGAGATAGAGAAGAATCATTATTGTTGAGAGCTATTCAAGTCTACTCTTCTCTCCATTGCTTAGCCAAGCTTTTCATCTTTTGATCCGAAGGAGTTCGGATTCGTGATACGTGATCGCTGAGGATTCAGCACGTTGTGGATTCAGCAAGAGCTACTGAGGAGTCAGTATTGTGCCTTCGAGGAGTCGAAGGGCTTTTCGCTAGAGGAGTTGGTGAATCGAGGATTCGAACAAACGTCAAACAGAGTATAGAGTCGAGGAGTCGATCTATCGAGAGTTTTGAGTTTGTAACCAACATTTGTATTTAGTGAAAGTTTTTAGAGGAGTTTCCTGTATGGATTTCCTCGCCACATATATTGTCTTCCGCTTTCCATTATTTACGTTCTTGATTTCTTGGGATATCTAGCATAGTACACGTGTGTTTGTGTGTGTTTTTTTCAGCAATGGTGGTGAGGATCAATTTGCCCAAACTTCCTAAGATCGTAGTTCATCGTTGCTTAAGGCTCCCCGACAACGGCGCCAAAAGTGCTTGTTCGATTCCAATTTATCAATATCGGCTATAACCCAAGTGCAGGGTGTCTATTGAAGCACAATAACCAGTGAGAACTAAATCGTGTCCACAAAGAACCTTAGTAAAAATTGATAAACCACAATCTTTGAAAAAGTTTTAAGCAAGATTTAACCTCACAAGAAAATGATAAAGATTGGATTTGAATTTTATCAATGGTTGTCATGTGAATTTCTTTTTAGAAAACAAATTTTAAGAAAACCTTGGATCCAAAACAAGCTCATAGTGATCGACAATAAATTTTAAGGCATCTATTACTCAACCTACACTTAAAATGGTAGATTGGAAAATATACTTTACATACAAACACTTTGGAACAATCCAAATTTGATTTGAAATAGAAATTAAGAACAAAATCTAAGAGAAATTAAATCAAACACATGATATGCATAATCTATAGATTTTTACATACAAATTCTAAAATTAGCAACCACCATACAAACTCAAAAGCATTGCATGATAATTCTAAGTAGAAATTCATATGTTAAATCCATAAATTATACAAAATTGAAATTCGATAGAAATCTCAACTCAAAAATCCATAATCAATTCAAATCAAACCTAGATTGCTCTATTAGCATAAGAAAATTCAACATTAAGCCCATTACCTTGAAATTTTCACAAATCAACTACGAGACTTGCCTTGAATCCAAGAGAGAAGTCTACTCAAACATAATGGAAGGAGAAAATAATAGAAATTGAAGTGAATCCATTCATAAAACTGAAAATCTGTTATAGGAAATGAAAGAATTGAAAGTGATCTACTTTCTCTCTCTAAAACTCTCTCTCTATATATATGGAAACTAAAACTGAATATGAATGTACGTCCACCCTTTACAAATGACCTCACTGGTATTTATATAACGTGTTCTAAAAAGTATAATTATGCCCCTTCCTCAAAAGCTAAATTGCAGAATTTCACATTGCAGAATGGTTCGAATAAGGGTTCAAACAAACAAATGGTTCGAACAGGGGGTTCGAACAAAGTTCAAACACTTAGTCAATTTTTCTCTTGTTGAGCCTTACACAGCTTCTGTTGATCTAACCAAGGTTCAAACCAGGTTCCAAGACTTAGAAAATTTTCAAGCTTGCAATGCTGGTGACCCTTCTATTGATCGAACCATGGTTCGAACCGCATGTTGTTTGATCAAAGGTTCGAACATCTTTGCCTTAATCGATTTTCTCACTTGGTTGTCTGCACTGGCTTCTGTTGTTCTAACCATGGTTCGAACGAGTAGTGGTTCGAGCAAGGGTTTGAACCACTTTCTTCATACATAGCCAATTTTCTCTGCTGCTTCCTCCATGTGCCACTGTGGTTAGAACATAGGTTCGAACAGCCCATCGTTTGAACATAAGTTCAAACCACTTTCCTAATATCTTCCATTTTGGTCCAATTTCTGTCATTTTAGTCCCAAACACCTGCAATTCAGAAGAATTTCTTATAAGTGCATTCTTAGACATTTATTCACCTTTTTAAACTATAAATCCACCTAATCAATCCACAAGTTAAGATTGTAATTACACTTTTCATAGTACAATCATATTTCTAATTGAAAATAAAGATCCATCCGATTGATAACGGTCATTTAATCTAATAGCTTTTATAATCTAGGAGCAATTCTTTCTATTAAAATTCATCAAAACCTTATCAAATTGATAATGGTCTATTAATGCAAAATATTTTCGATGTAAAGAAGCACTTGAGGGAGCAAAAAATATTTTCAGTGACCAGATCTCATGATAAAACTACAAATGTGGTTAATACCTCTTTGAGCACTTCAAAAGTAAGGTCATTCTTAGAAAGAACAATTTTCAAAAAATTGCACAAGCAGTCATTCTACCATACCAGTGAGTCACACATTTTTATTAAACATTCAATCATTCATTCAAAGTACATTTTAACTAGTACATATCGAATTCCTTCATTCAAATTCATTCATCATGCATAATCCAATTTAAAAAAAAAATGCATATTACATCTACTGGATTCACTAACTACACATGATTTTGTTCACAAATCAATACCACACATGGTCATACCTCCAATTTTCAAAATTGTCAAGCAAATTTTCAAAACTTAAACATTGTTAAAGTCAAAAACCTTAGGGTCATGCACATGATATTACACATCTTATAGGCACCCATGTATGCTTTTGACATTAGTAAGGCAAAACTACATAACATAAAGCCCAAAAGCTAGCAGTATTGTTAAAAAAACATCCGCTATAAAGTATACGATCATCAACAACTAAGGAATGAAGCATCCATCAGAAAATTAACTACAAAGTATTGACTCAACAGCAAATGAGAGCAAAGAATAAACAATAAGTCAGGAGTGAAACTACCAAAAGGTAAAAACAAGAGGTATGAATTCTCCAACAAGAGTTATCCTCTCACCGTTGTGGAGTCTTATACCCCTAGTGATTCGTTTTCCTTTCACCCATGTGGAGTCTTATACTTCTGCTGATTCGTATTTCTTTCACCCTTGTATAGTCTATACTCATGGTGATTTATATTCCTATCGTTCTTATGAAGTTTATATTCCAGATGTTCATAATCATCTCACCCTTATGGAGTTTATACTACCGATGTTCTTGATCATCTCACTCTTTTAGAGTTTATACTCCTGCTATTCATTATCCTTTCACCCAAGTGAAATTTGTACACATGGTGCCTATATATCGTCTTGGAGATGAATATCTTTTCTGAAACCTTTCATATGCTCGTAAGTCTTTCATCACTGGACTTAGAGCTTTTTTGCTCGTAAGTCCTTATTCCCTGAAGTTCAACACTCCTTTTCTATAGTCTTATGTTAACCATAAGATTCAAAGTCATTTTTAGAGTTTAGTGCTCCCCTTTTGGAAATCTTATTCTTGCCATCACAAGATTAAGAGTCAACATTAGAGTTTAGCACTCCCCTTCTATAATCTTATGTTCACCATAGGATTCAAAGTCATCTTCAGAGTTTAGCACTCCTTGACTTCCTCCAGAAATTGCGTCTAAAAATACCCCCAAGTGTAAGGGCGTACAGTGTAGTTTTAACAGGATGGGAATAAGGTCGAATCCACAAGAAACCTACTATTTTAATTTTTAGGTTTCAAAATATGAAGAAATTACTAACTAGTCCAAAAGAGATGATTTCAAGTGAAGGAGGTTTGAATTGATTTCAAATTATAAATAATTGTAAATTTCTCAACTAAACTTAATCTAAACAAAATATTAAATTTAAAATTTAAAGCAACAAATAACTAAAATCAAAAAAATGTAAAGCAACTAATGGATAACGATCTTGATTCAACTTTCAATTCTGGTTGGATTGATTATTTCACAAAGTGATGTGTTTTTAGGTCACAATCTAAGTTGCACGGAAAGGAAAAATAAATCGAAAAGATGTTTTCGTGAAAGCTTATAAAATTTCCCCAACTTAGTTTTATATTCATGTTTAGGATAATAAAACTGGATGATGTTCTTTTAATAATATTAGGGTTTAGATTTGACACATTTATCTCAAAAAAAAAAAATATAGAATGAAATTAAGATTCAAAAATCCTTATCAGTGATTACAAAGAATATGATCAAGGGCTCTTGTTTTCGAACGTTTCAAAACGAATAAGATTAACTTTGAAAATTGTAGATATCTACGTGTACATTTTTACATAACATGTACAGATCTACGCATATCACAATGTTCATAATAAGCTCTTTGAGAGTCTTTTAGATAGTTTTCTTTTGCTTCTTTCGTTTCGTTCGTTGTTTTACGGGACGTTCTTTCATTTTCTTGGAGTTCTTATTGGAGGATTTGTTGCTTTTCGCATTATTACGAAGTATGGTATTGAATATTTCTTTTGAATCAGTGAATACAATTTTATATTTTTTTCTTATTTATACTGCTTGGATTGTCTTGGATTCCATGTTAGGCTAAAACCATAGTTCTTGATTCAATGAATCAAAGAAGCGTGGATGATTTAATAACTTTGTGATGTGTGTAGACCTACGTGTATTGTGTCAAAATGTACATGTAGAGATCTATACTTTTTCGATTTAATTTCATTTATTTCGAAACCATTTGAAAACAAAAACCCTTGATCATACTCTCTAAATCACTGATCAGAATTTTTGAATCTTAAAACTTCTCTTATACTTTTTAGATGAATACTTTAAATCTAAAACACTAGTATTATTAAAAGAATATTTTTTGGCTTTATAATCCTAAACATGAGTACTAAGTTAAGTAGAATTTTATACGCTTTCATGAAAATATCTTTCCGATCTACTTTTCCTTTACGTGAAAGTTAGATCGTATATTAAAAGCACATCACATTGTGAAATAATCAGTCGACCCAGAATTGAAAGTTGAATCAAGATGTTTATCCATTTATTGAATTATATCTTTTAATTTCAGTTATTCATTGCATTAAATTTTGAATTTCAATATTTTAGTTAGATTAAATTTAATGAAGTAATTTACAATTATTTATAATTCGAAATCAATCCAAAACCCTCAAACACTTCAAACTACTACTTTTGAATTAGATAGTGAATTTTCTTTCATGTTTGGGAACGTAGAAACCGAAATAGTAGGTTCCGTGTGGAGTTGACCTTATTCTCATCAAGTTAAAACTACACTATACACCCTTACACTTGGGAGTACTTTTAGACGTAATTTCAAGAGGTTATCAAGTTTTTGGTGGCGTTGCCGATGAGCCTAAGATTAGTTTTTAAGTTACTTTAGATTGAAGTTTATTTACTACTTTTATATATATATAAAATGATTTTCTTAAGTTTTTATTTATGTTTCTTTTGCAAAGTGATCTCAAAAAAAAAAAAAATTATAATCTGCAAAAAGAGATCGAACCTTTGGAAATCTAAATTCAATAAGAAGAAGCACAACTTGAGCTTTTCAAAACTTTTGAGAAAAGAAGGGAACTCTATAGAAATCTTATTAATTTAGAATTTAATGTAAATATTTTCTTTAGAGAACTAAAGTATTTTTGATTTCTTGTTATCTCTTAGAATTCCATTTTTTGTTTATCTAGTTTATGAGTTCTTGGAGTCATAGGGAAGATGGAATATTAATACGTCTTGAAAACATCAATATTTCATTTTTGTTTTCTTCTCGTGGACATGAATTTTGGTGACTTCACTCATGGTCCCTTTGATGCCCAGGCATACACAGAGTCTCTAAGTGACCAATTTGGATATGATTATACATTAGAGATTTATCACCAATTAACCCAATTCTTTGGGCATAAGGAGGAAGACCCATGTCTTCACCTTGATAGGTTTGAGGTAGTGTGTGGTTCATATGATGGTAGAATGAGTGAGAGACTTAGGTTTATGTTTTTGCCTTTGTGTTTACAAAGTGTGGCTGGTGACTGGTGTTATACTTTTGGTGAATGGATCACTTGGGAACAATGTTTTCAAGCTTTTATTGAGAAATTTATCTTTATTCATCAAACCTTCACCCATAGCCTTCAAATCAAAAATTTTTATCAAAAGAAGGGTGAAGTATTTTATAAATGTTGGGAGAGATTTAACAAACTTTTGGACACTTTGCCAAGTCACGAATTAGAGTTAAGGGACATCCTATCCATATTATATAATGCTCTATCTTGTGAGTTACACCAGGCGTTTGATATAGTCTTGGGCAGGAAATTTCTTGATCTCACCTCGAGTGAGGCATGGTCATTCCTTGAATTTTTCTATGAAAACACCAGGTCACAAGAAAGACTTGTACCTAGTTTGAATTTCATATACTTGAAAACCATGCTAACCCTTTCCTATATACTCCTACTTTATTTGATCCTCATGATCCATCCGTTGTAAGTAGCATATGCACGAAGCCCAATTATTCAGATTTTGCATGTCTCAACCTTGTTCCACTCAGTGAGGGCCAGTTTAAGGAGCCCCAAGATTACTGGCCTAGTGAACCTAATGATGCACAATTTGAGACCATAGACACCAGGTTGGATGTTTGCCCTAATAACATTAGGGATGATAGTTAGGATGAACATCTTTCTCATTTCCATGTGGACTTTCCTATTCAAGAGAATTCTTTACCACCTATTGAAAGTCAAGGCGACATGTAACCTACTGCTGAGCTTGATGCTCAAACCACCCTAACCACTCCAAGCCTGATTAAGAGTCCTTTGACTCCAACTGAGCATTTGAATATCACATGGCCTGAGGAGCACATCATTGAGTTAGCTGACCTTAGCTTACGTCACTACACCCCAAAGGGTGAGAGTGGTGCACATCTCTCACCTCTTGAGTCAGCCTTACCTAAGAAGTTCATTCCGGGGATTGTGAGTGATCATGTGATTGATCATCACAGGGGGGGAGAAGTAGATATTTGGGGAGAGTACGTTGATTTTCTAGGCATCAAGAGACTGACTGAACCCATCATGTCCATTGCCTTGCTTAAATTATGGCCATATCTATGGTTTTATGAACCTCACTTAGCTCTTCATCCCTCAGTGTATTTTACACCCATTGAGAGTCTGCCTTTGGTGCTTTGTGGGCCAAAAGAGAATATTTTATTTTTTAACCCATTTGTGGATGCATGGGCTAGAGAGGGTGTTAGATAACCCTTTTCTTTCTTTCGTTCATACATAGTAGATTAGGTTTTTCTTTTCCTTATTTTTTTTATTGGTTTTTAGTTTGATTTTCTTCTCTTATTTTCTTTTATTTCATTTTTATTTCTTCTTTTGTACTAACTCTTTCTTTTATATTATTTTTCATTTTTATTTCTTTCTTATTTTCATTCTAACATTTTCTCTTATATAGTTGCTTTTATGTTCTTCAAATAAGGAAACTCCTGAGGTAATATCCTTCCTCTCCCTTTTTTTTTTTTAGTCTTGCACTTCCATGTTTGGTAATTCCTATATATATAAGTTGCTATTAAGAATGTTGTGGACTACGGATCCACTTATTTTTCATGGTTCTAACATTGAGGACAATGTTTGGTTTAGGTGGGTGATTGTTTGCAATCATTATAGATTTTAATCGCATTTCATACTTTTCTTTTAAACATTTTATCAAGTAAAATTCGTTTCTTATCATGTTTTAATTATTTATATTTTTTTTTTTTGTGTTTTGTAGGGGTATGAAAGGAAAACACCCAAAGAAAGACAATTTAGAAACTTGAAGAAGAAAGTCAGCAAAGAAGTGAAAGGGCTTGCTGTTGGGTGCATGAGAATTTTTTTTTGATGGGCGCCCTCGATCTTGGGCGCCATAGAATGTTTTTTGTTGTGTGCATGAGAATCTTGAGGGCCCGAGAATTTCTCTGTTCGGCACCCAAGAATCATGGGCACCCGACTGTGTTTGCTGTTGCGTGCCTGCCAAGAGCTAATTCCTCAGCTCGTCTCTCAGGACTTTTGTCGAACACATGGGTGTGCAGATAACTTGGGTGCACATCAATAAGTTGTCGGGCACCCGTGGACTTCCTCTAGTGGATTTTTGATATTATTTAATGATGTAAAATTAATTTTTTACCCCTAATCTTTGTAAGCCTATAAATAAGCCTAATCTCTGAAATTCTAGAGAGCTTTTACATTACATTTTTTAGAGAGCTTTTTCATTACGTTTTCAACCGTAGGATTTCATTATGCTTTTGAATGATGAATTTTTCTATTCTCTCTCCTAGGGTTTATGTGTAAGTGATTTATTTTCCAGTACTTTCAATAGCAAGTACTTTAGTTTTGCGTTTTATCTTTTGCATTTATTTCATTGTACTTCATTTTTTCTTTTTAGCTTTCACTCTTATTTCGTAATATTTCGCTTTTGTTCTTTAGCTTTCGCTTCTATTTGTAGTATTTCTTTTTTGCTTTTCTTCTTTCGTTTTTGCATCGTACTTATTTCTTTTACATTAATGGATGGTTCTGCAAGTATATTTTCCTTTTCGAAGTTTAAGTATGCTAGGCTAGGGTTTATTCTTGGCTTCAATCCATTGAAGGTGGTGTGATACTTTTGTGAACTCCAATGTAAAAGAATATTTTTAAATGAAATATCTTGTTGATTTTTAATTGGAATCTCATATTAAGCTAGGGTTTTTCGAACTCAACTCACCCATGTTACAACCATAGCTTGGTTACAAGTTTTCACTTGTGCACACCAAGTGTTTGGTTCAATGTCCTAGTGAGTTAGAAATATATTTTCCAAAAACCCAAATTAGATTTTCTTACGAAACCAAATCACCTGTGTTATAATCATTGCTTGGTTATAAGTGGCCACTTGTGTATACCAAGTAGTTGAGTCAATGGCCCGGTAATTTAGAACCTTGCTTCCTAAAACCATAAATTGAGGTCGATTCACCCATGTTACAATCGAAGCCTGGTTGTGAGTCGATGCTTGTGCACACTAGGTACTCGATTCAATGTTCCGGTGAGTCTGAAACCTATTTCAAAAGCCTCCGCTTTCCTTGAGTTCCATAAATTAGGTTTTAATGAAATATCTTCCGACCTAGCAATGCATGTGAAGTCAAGATTGTTTTAGTTATTTTATTCGTAGTATTTTTTATCTTAATTTAGAATCACAATTCCTTCACTCTAGTATTCTCAACTCAACCCTTTCCTAAGCATCCCATAAATCTAAAATTAGTTTAGATTAAGTTAGGTTTCACCTACTAATTAAAGAGAACAAGTCTAGAGCTTTTAACAAAGGCCTCCCTGTGGCAATGACCTAGGTTCTCACCGGCTAAGACTACGATCACCCTCTTGCACTTGAGAGGTAGAACCCGAACACATTTCAGGGTTGGTCAGTGGGGGGTAGTGTTCATATGAGGGACTTTGCATGATGACCTCATTTGTGCTAAAATTATCAAATTATCAAATTTTTGGAGCATCTATGAGCTAGAATACATAAGTAAGCATTTTTGTTCTTGCATGTCGGCCCTTTGTGGCTTGGTTCATTATGGAATTGAGTGAGAAAGTGATGAGTGAATCTTGTTCAAGCTTTAATGGGAAACTTAGTTCAAAGTGAGTGTGTCATGACCTTGTGCATTGTTTTACTGTCATAGAGAATAGCTTATGTGCTTAGGAGTAGACTTTGTTTAACATTGGTTAATTGAGCATTCTTAGACTAGGCAGAGACTTACACCCCTTAATCGTGAGCTTTTGAGCTTATTATTCTTATCTTGAAGGGTTGCACATAATCACAGTTCTTTTATTCACACACTTTGATTTTCAATGCACTAATTGCATCACATACACTTGCATAAGTTTCACTTGGTACAGTAGGAGTTGTTGTAAACTTAGAATGTGATGCTATGCCTTCTTTGCTATTTTGGGCCTTATTTTTCGTTCTTGATTATCAATTATCTTAGGAACCAACTTGAAGCCTTTTAATAAAGTGTGTGATATATTTCTTTTCTTGGTTTCCACCACATATATTATCCCTTAGCCTTATTCACACACTTTAAGCCTTACCCTCACATGTCCTGGGTTGTAAGAGTGGCTCAATGTCAATGATGTGAACTTGGGTTAGGAATGGAAGCTTTTGAGAGCATATTGATAGGAAATGTTGGGTGGAAACTTAAGTTGATGTATACTTCAATTTACCAAAAAATAAAAAAAGAAGGAAAAAAAAAAGAAAAAATATTTCTCATTTCTTCTTACTTGTTGAATTGTGGGACTAGTGCATTATATTTCCATATTTGAAAAGGTCCCATGAGTAGTTTGTAAGTTTGTGTATAAGCTTCATATTTTTGGTTGGATTATAAAAAGCAATTGGGTAAGCAAGAACGTTTATGTACTAGAATAACATTATCCTAGGACATATGTTTTGACTTCCATATCTTTCATTATTAGCCCTTACCCCTAGCTAAGTTACAACAGAAATAATGACCTAGTGGATTCTAAGCAAGCAAATAGTAGTCTTATGTAGGATGTGTGGTGTGATCTCTTGCATATGCATTGGAACATGGCGATGAGCTGTCCACTTTGAACTTTAATTCAGTTCACTCACTTATTTATGGGGTTATCTGCAATTAGAATAGCACCATATGCTGATAGGTATGTGTGAACCCTGGATAAGTGAACTTCTTTCCATGAGTGGTACATTGTGAGTATTTGAAGTCAAAACAGAGCTCCATTTATGCTCTTGTAACCTTGTTGAATGAATGAAACAATTTTGCACACATGCACTTCCTATCTTGATAGTCCATGCATTTATGCTTAGCACTTAGTAATTACACATGATATTTGGGTTTTTGGACTTGTTGGGCTTGAACTTAAGTCATTTTTTATCTTAATCACTTTTTGACATCTTGAGGCCATGCCAAGAATTTTGTGGGTAGATTCACTGCAAACCCTCACAAGACTTCACTCATCCACTAGGGGTAACCTAGGGGTTTAAAAGGCTTGCTACACCTAGCTAACTATAGCTGTGTTTCTGACGAAAAGAGAAATAGGTAGTAGTTTACATTTATTTTAATAAAGTCATTGCTAGGGACTACAAATGATCAAGTTGGGGAGTATGATTACACTTGAAAAGTGTAATTATAAACTCCATAATTTAGTATTAGAAGCATGCATTGTTTAATAAATTTACAAGTTTTGTTAATCCTTATCACTTTCATTTGTTTTATTCTCTTCAATGCAAGAAAGAAGAGGAAATAATCGTGATTAGCAATGATGAAGATGATGAAAATAAAAACAATGAGCTTTTGGTGGCCACTCAAAGAGCCTCGATTCGAACTAAAGCAAGAACAAAGACAGAAAAACAAAGTAGGAAGTCGGAGTAGGGACGGTCTTGACCATCTCATAGCCCGTCTGGACCACTGCAATAGAGTCTAGAAAGCATTGACATACTATGGTCCGAACCATCTCCTAGCCGACCTAGACCACTACACCACAAATTGAAGAAATCAACATACTGTGGTCTGAACCGTAGCCACGGGTGGTCTGGACCATTGGGTACTTTGGGGTGCCATTTTTGTAATTTTTAGGGTTTTGTGAAGGCCGGTGTAAATAGAACCTTTTGAGGATTGTTTTGGGAGTCATTGAGAGTCTTTTAAAGAGTTTTCTTTTGTTATTTTTGTTTCATTTTGTTGTTTTAAGGGATGTTCTTTCATTTTCTTGGAGTTCTTATTGGAGGATTTGTTGCTTTTCGTATTATTTCGAAGTACGGTATTTGAATCTTTCTTTTAAATCAATGAATGCAATTTCGTATTTTGTTCTTATTTATACTACTCGCGTTGTTTTCAATTCCATGTTAGACCAAAACCCTAGTTCTTGATTCAACGAACCAAGGAAGGGTGGATGATTATAAACTTTGTGATGTGCGTAGACTTACATGTATTGTGTGATAATGTACACGTAGAGATTTACACTTTTTAGATTTAATTTCATTTATTACGAAACCATTTGAAAAAAAAAACCCTTGATCATATTCTCTAAAATCATTGATAAGGATTTTTGAATCTTAAAACTTCTTTTATATTTTTGAGACCCTAATATTATTAAAAGAATAATTTCTAGTTTTATAATCCTAAACGGAGTATAAAACTGAATTAGGGAGAATTTTATATGCTTTCACAAAAACATCTTTTCGATCTACTTTGCCTTTATGTGAAACTTAGTTCGTGTATTAAAAGGACATCACATTATGAAATAATCAATCCACTTGGAATTGAAAGTTGAATCAAGACGTTTATCCATTTATTGGATTATATCTTTTAATTTTAGTTATCCATTGCTTTAAATTCTAAATTTTAATATTTTAGTTAGATTAAATTTAATTGTAATTTACAATTATTTATAATTCCAAATCAATCCAAAACCATTAAACACTTCAAACAGCTAGTAGTGAATTTTCTTTCATCTTTGGAAACTTAGAAACCGAAATAATAGATACCTTATGGATTCGACCTTGTTCTCATTGAGTTAAAACTACAGTGTAAACCCTCACGCTTCGGGGTATTTTTAGACGTAATTTCTTGAGGCAGTTAGCTATATCCCATGTTTTTTTTTTAATTGTGAGCTCATCTCTTTATATACCTTGTTACCAATTTTGCATAAGTATCTCATGACATGCAAAGGTTGGTTTGTCTATTTATCTAAGGCTAAAGAGTTATAGTTGTGGCTAAAATAAGAAACATTATATATCAAATAAATAGATAAATACATATATTCCTTTTTTAAAAAAGGCTCCAAAGTGGCTTCAAAGATAATATAATCAAAGAAATGTTTCAAGCTTCCAAATGTAAGAAAAATGACCTAACATCACTCCCTATTCATAACACTTTGCAGAAGCAAAGATCCACACATGTAAATCAAAAGTAGTATCTTGTGCATTTAACCAAAGAAAAAAAATATGATGAAGCTATATAAGAAAAGTGAGACTAAAGAAATAATATAGAACGTTACGTATAAAACCCTCAAGAGTAAAGATCAAGCTCAAAAGCTCATAAAATATAGGGTGTTAAGTCTCCACCTACGTCTTTGCATACTTTAATAACTAAATCTCTTGAATTTTAATCCTTAATAAGCCTTTATTTCAATGGTCTCAAGTGATAAGTCTTTAATATAGAAGAAAAGTTTATACTCAATTTAAAATTTAGTTCTCTCTTTCAAAATTGAACATCAAACCATCTATCAATTTCATGACTACTACCACCATTAAATTAGAAAGTGGCACATTCATTAGTCATCGATAATATGTATCGGAAGTCAACATATTATTAACCATCCCCCTCCCCTCAACTTAAGAAAAACATTGTCCACAATGTGTGCGTCGTGCAAGAACACTAGCGGAGGAAAAATGAAACTACATAAAATATTTGTAAATAGTATGACCAACCCTAAAATGTGTTTGGATTCTTCCTCTCAAGTGCAAGAGGGTAGTCATAGTTTTAAACTCGGTGAGTTCGAGGTCAAATTCATAAGGAGCCTATGCTATTTAATTTTTTTTAGGTTACGAATGGATTTGAGGGTGAATGTAAAAGAGGTTTTGTGTTTAGTTTCACTAAATCTTAAGATTTAACAGAAATAAAACAAATAAAAACAAGTAAAATTAAAACTAAGAATTAAATTACTATTATGAAATAACTTTAACAATTCAATTAAACTTCTATTTCTTTTAATTTCAGAATAACTTGGAAGACAATTTAATTTAAGTAAATTACTATGATTTGTAAAATCAATTAATGAAATTAATAAAGATGAAGTTCTTGATTCAACTTGTAAGTCAGGGGCTCACTACTTTACTCTAGGATATTTACTTTCAAACTTGAAATTCGATTTTGTTCGAAAATTATTAAGAACATTTGAATCAAAAACCAGTACCAGTGATTTCAAGCGAATCTGGTTAAAGATTTTTGTTTTCGGAAGCTTTTCTGACAAATGAACTCAAACTTTTACGCGAAACCTATTTATACTCTTGTTCAAAAATATGTAGAAAGTTAAAGTCGAAAACCCATACCAGTGATTTCAAATGAATGTGGTTAAAGATTTCCATTTTCAAATGTTTTCGAAACAAGTTAAAATAGATTTAAAAGTAATTGATCTCTAGCATGTGCTTTCGAAACCCATGCGAAAGATCTACGTAGATCCTAGAGTATTTTCATGAACTACCCGTTCTTGATTCG
>QLOD02000029.1:20694647-20728883 GCA_003260245.2 Sideroxylon spinosum | reverse complement strand
CGAATTGTTCTCAAAGCCGAATTAAAAGGTTTTGGCTGTGTAGGCATGAACGGATTTTGAAATAAACTAGATTTCTACCCTAAATTCTTACCGAAATCGAATTTAAAGGCTTTAGCTGATGTAGGTGCAAATAGATGCTCGTGTGAACAAATTTTGAGCCTTGAATTCTTGCCGAAGCCAAATTCAAAGGCTTTAGTTGATGTAGATGCGAATGGATGCTGGTGCAAACAAGCTTTAAACTCTAAATTCTTGTCGAAACTGAATTCAAAGACTCTGGCTGATGTAGGCGTGAATGGATGATAGCACGACCAAACTTTTAGTCTCGAATTTTTGTCGAAGCCGAATTAGAAGGCTCTGGTTGATGTAGGCGTGAATATATGCAGCTTTCAAATTGATAAATTTAAAATCAACAAGCTGAGAATTGCGGAGTTGAAATCATGAATACGACACCAAAGATGCTACCTAAAAAAAAAAAAAAAAAAAGGTTAACATATAAAAAAAAATGGGAAAACGGTGCAGATTGGAGTTTAAGGGGAAAAAAAAAAAAAAAAAACTTCTGTGCTTCTCCAGAATAAACAAAAAAGGCATCTGAAAAAAAAAAAAAAAATCAATTCGTACTGCAGCATGTGGTTGATATTTTATATGTTTATATAATATATGTGTATCCTATTAGTGTTAATTACAGAGTAACGTATCAATGTCAGTGCCATGTGTATGACGTGTTAAAAAAAAAAAATGGTTGCTGGACATACCTGTTTTGGCCGAAGCGGAGATGAAAGTCGCTGCCTTCTTTTTATTGCAGCCCACTTTAATTGATACCGATTAGTTGGTGATTAATTCCTGTTATAGACAAATCAACTGGTATTTTCGAAATATAATTCGGATTTGGAATTACAAACGGATCAACTACAGGTTACCAAGTCCCATTCCAACTTAGATTATTTACCAAAACCAACTTCCTTGTCCTACATAGTTTAAAGATGCTGGCATACAAGTGTACAACTTGGTTAAACAAATTTCAAACCCATCCAATTGTAAAGTGCAAGATCATCTTTATCTGAAACAATTCCCAATATGATCATGATTCCCATTAGTAGTCAATCTCGGAACCATGTTAGAAGACATTCTCGTTCCTTGATAAATTTAAATATTCAGAAGAAAAAAACAAATTTTGATTCCAAGAAAAACTTGGAATTAGAAATAGATTTAATTTTTTTTTCATGAAATTCATTGTTTTAATTCCAACTCAAATTTGAAAATTGAAATAATATCAAATTCATTATTTTAATTCCAACCTAAATTCGGAATTTGAAATAAATTAAAATTTATTATTTTAATTTCTGTGTAGAAATTGAAATATAAGAGGCGTGACTTGTAGCAAAATTTAAGAAAATTGTCATTGTACAAGAACCCAAATTGTCCCAGTCAATAGCGTCAAATTGTCAAATTTCGAGAGCCGCCCACTTTTCAACACTACTGTAAGTGTACGTGATCAAGTCTCAATGGAGTATTTGTAGACACACAAATTTTGGATAATCAAATATTGCCAAGTGTCCAATAAAACTCAATTAATTTGACAAATTAAATTTTGCCACATGTCTTGTGGAAGATTTTAGCAAAATTACACAAATGGACAAATGAAAAGCTGTCACGTAAAAAAAATAATGTAGTTTGAGGATGACACGATTGACTAGTCAAATTAAGCCACTTGTTAGTCGGGCCTACATCTAAATATATTTAATACTTGTTAATGTTTCTCTTAAAAAAATAAATAAATGAGTGATAATTATTAAAGAAGTATGATGTCATTTTAACTACTTGATAGTATGATGTTGTCATTGTAATGCTTCTCGCCAAACTGGTATGGTAGGACAGTCGTCATTTTGTGTGATTGACTATCACAAGCTAGGCAATAGATAGTCACTACAGGCTTTTTGACAACTGGTGTTTCTTAATCTTCAATGTCTCAATCTCTCTTGTCAAGGTTACAATATTTGCTTTGAGACTATTGTCTTCGTTCAATTGATATACCCCTTTAGATGCACTACTTAGGGTTTCATTATGTTTAACTCATGTAGTATTCGAAGTTCATACATTTTTAGCTAAAAAGTCAAAAAATTCGTATGCTTGTTCAAGAGTCTTATCATAGAATTGTCCATTACATATGCTTTGCATAAACTACATAAGTTGTGGTGTCAAGGATCTAAGAAAATGCTTATAAGATGCCACGTCTCGAAGTCGTGGTGGAGACATGAATGTAGTAAGGTTTTAAACCTCTCTCAGCATTGATAGAAAGTTTCGGTTGGGTAAGGGGAAAAATTCAAACTTTAATGGCGAATAGAATTAGTTTTATTGGGTGGGAAGAATTTTTTCAAGAATCTTTCTTGCATCTCGTCTAATGAGTGAATGGAATGGATTGCCAAAATTCAAACCATTTAGCAGCTGTGTCCTTTAGAGAAAATGGAAAATGTTTTAAGAAGACTAGATCAATGGGATAGTTTGTTTCCTTAAAAGTCCCTAAGCGAGTTAAGTGATCGTATGGGCTCTCAGACTCCATACCAGGAAAGGTTGGAAGCAGCTGTATTATCCTAGGCTTGAAATTAAAGGCTCTCTGGTTCTTTGGCCATACTATACAAGACTCAGGTGTATGCTTGTCCAGTTGAAAATAATCCCTTATGGACCTCACAGAAGGTGCCTGAAGTTGACCATTAAGACCTTGTAGTTGCCCTACACCTACAGCTGGAAGATTTGCCATTTCAGATGTAGAAGAGTTTGGAATATCAACTAGAGGATTAGAAGATTCAAAAAGTGGGTTGAAAATAGTAGAACGTTGAAGTCTACCTGATTCTCCTCGAATCCAAGTGCTAATACACAGAGATGGATACGATTTCTTAGAAAGGAAAAGCACGGTAGAAAAAAAAATATATATATATTTACAGGGAGAACAAAGAATGTCTAAGTTAGATTATTCTAGAAAGTAGGGAAATTTTGACTTTCTTGACAACGGCACCAAAAATTTGACCGCTAAAAATAAATTATTAAATACCCCTTAAGTGTAAGAGAGTGTGGCATAGTTTAAATCTAGTGAGGCTAGGTATCAAATTCATCGAGAAGCTAATGTTTCCGAAGTCTAAGTTTCTCCAAGTCAATCAACTTTATGCGTGCAAGTGTAGAAAGTAAAATGAGTTAAGGGATAAGGTTTTGATGATTGACTTTAGGAACTATTTAAATAAAATTGAATTAAAAAATACTTTTACTTACTAAACTTAAGAGAGATATTCTAATAAACTTGTTATACTAAACTAACTAAATTGAAGCAAATAGTATGAATAAATTGAAGCAACCTAATAAGAATTGTAAATATCTTAATCCAACCTACAAATCTAGGAATGTTTATTTATTATCCAATTGAATACCACTCTTCTCTCAGTTTAATATTCACATTGAGGAATGGAAAATGGAAAAATATTATCGTTAAAGCAGATTTGTCCAAATCACAATTTTCAATTCACGTTGAGGAAAGGAAAAGTGGAAAGACATTCTATTAATTCATCTTTAGTCTGAAACTGATTGAATTGATTTGAAAAAAATTAAATGTTTTAACCATATCATAGCATCAAGGATTGATGGGAAATACGATCGATATTATATGTTTTTAAAAGCTTTTAAAAAGAAATAAATCATTTCAGAAAATCGAAACTTTAACTTACAAATATAATATTACATGTAAGGTTTGCTTGGCATTCAATCATCTAATAAAACCTAACCATCATTGATGGGTTGAATCAAGATAAAGAGTTTAGCGTAGCTTCATTAAACACAAGTAAAAACAAGAAATAAAAGAAAACAAAATAAAAAAAATTTGCATTAATGAAAGTTGGAACTTTATTCAGAACTTGAACGTATCTATAGAATAATCCTTGAATCCAATGTATAAAAGCATCAAATCTGCCGAAAGATTTCTAAAATTAAATCCTTAGAACTAAGAAAAATTGACTATGAATGATTGCTCCTAAAATTTGAGTGACAAAGAATATATATAAATTGCAAAACCCTAAATTGAACAAAAGTTACGATGTTATTCTGGGAGGCCATGTCTGGACGGCAATCTACGTTTGGATGGCAAGAAAAAAAAATGCTACAAATCTGAAAATTTTCTAAATGTAAAAAGTAGGCAACAATGCCAAAACTTGGGGTTCCTTGTTACTTTCTTCAATTTGTTCCATATCTATTTTTCTTCTCAAGGGGGCACTCGGATTGTGTAGCTACTTGATGGATGGACGTGGTTTTAGCTTATACAGCTAGGGGATCGTTCTTATGGCTTCCATAGTCAGAATAGGGGGTAAAGGAAGGTTTAGGTTCTTATAGAATGCTTAGAAACCAAGCCAAGCTGTATAAGAAAGAGAGAGAGAGAGAGAGAGTTTGGTGTTGGGAAAGAAAAACCCCAATAGAAGCTTCACAAGAAGAAGAATTGGTAAGTTACCCTACCTCAAGCAAATATAAATTACTCTTGCAAGAATGCATTTAAGCACTTAACGAACCCTTCTATGTGGTTCATTTGTTGTTTGGATTAAAGGGTGAGAAGATTGATGAACTTAAAGTTAGGAGTCAGAAACCAGAGGTTCATCATCTTTTTACTCCATTTTTTTCAAGCTTAAGGTATGGATTTATAGCCTTTTAATAGCATATATTAAATGTAATGAGTTAGAAACTATAGTTATGATGGTTATTTATGAATTTGGAGGATTGAGGAAATGATTCAAATGGTTTGATATAGGTGTGTGTGTGTATATGTTGAAACCATGAATTTCATTTGAAAGATGGGGAAGATTAAATCTTATTTTGATTAACTCTTTGGAGTCATTTAGGACCTAATAAACACCTTAAGATAAGGTTTTGGACAAAGGTTGGATTTGGTAAAGTTTGGGACTCAAAAACATAAGGTAGAACTTAGACCAAAACAGAGCATGTGTTTTGGATTTTAGGGGGGCTCAGTGAGCCCTCGGGGTGCCTTACCTAAACTATAGTGTTTGGTGAGTGTGCCCGGGTCCCTTAGGGGGGCACCTGAACCCCTCCAAAAACATTAAATTTGGAATCTCCTTGTTTAACTAGCCCATTTTCTTAGCACATACAGTTATAAACTTGTTAAATTACTAAGGTTGGGTTTATAAGCATAAGCGCTTGGTAATAGAATGAATTTGGCATAAAACCTAATAAAAATAAGTAAGAATCGGGACTTACCCAAAGAGGGGCGGCTTGGGAGCTTCAAAATCTCAAACTAGGTTGTATTTAAAGCATTTCTTAGTTATAGGCACCTTGTTTTTGATATCTACTTCTCATTGTGTCTTAGTAAACTTATTAATGTGGATTATGTGATGTTTGAGTTAAAAAGAGCTGAATTTGTGTTTAATGAAATGAGAGAATCAACAGGTAGCACGTTAAATCATAATAAGATGTTAAATCATAATAACACTTTTGTATGGATTACTATGATGATACTAATTGTTATTCGGTTGAATGAGTTGATGATGTTAATTATTGCATGGTTGAATAAGTTAATAATGTTAATATTTACTTGGTAGGATGAGATGGTTAGATAAACATAAACAAATAAATGAAATTTATAAGTAAATAAGAGAAAATGCAAATGATATTGAGACACGAGATTGGTGGGAAAAAGTATAAAGGGTATAGAGAATACCTGCACAAGGATTGGTGTTTATACCAGTAAGTTAGTAACATACAACATGACATGTGACGTGGCTAATCGTGGCCCTTAACGACGATGTAAATTAAGGCTAATCATAGCCTTTAATGACAACATGTACAATGGCTAATCGTGGCCTTTAACGACAACGTTATTTGTGTCCTCCTCCGGAAAGAAGTTGACAATGGAATATGGATAAGAATGACCATAATAAGAATATTAAATTAGTTGAATAACAATGATGGTTATAATGATGATCATGGCATGTGTTTTATATGAGGTCTAATTTGATAATAGAAATATGGTTAGTCTTGTTTTATATTACAGCTTTACATATTATATGTGCTTTTAAGATGTTTCGTGGGCACAGGTGGACTAGTGGTCACGTCCCTACAAACTTTGTTGCAAGAACCGATTCTAAGAACTAGTTGGGCATTTGGTGGGATCAAAAGTGCATAAGCCCGTTTCAAACATTACATTTTAAATTAATTAAGTTAAATTTTCATTTGGGATTGTAATATTATTTAAATTTAGATATTCATTCGATTAGGTTATAAAGGCCTATGTATTATTACGTGATGTGTTGGAGCATGATAGATGGGCAATAACCAAGGATTAGTTTGTATTATATTATTATCTTGTGTGTCCAAGATTGTTATATTGCTCTGATTGGGGTATGATTTATTAGTGCATGGTTGATATGCTAACTCACACACCTCTGGGGTCACAAGATCCAGTACATGACAGTTTGGTATCAAAGCCTTGGTCAGAATACCAAGGGATATAGGGAGGAGAATGCAATAACATTAAACAATAGCTAATGAAGGAAGACATTGTGTTACCTAATGATGATGTCTTTATTAAAGTAGTAGTTGAGTGGTTGAATGAATCCACCTTGCAAAATATATTAATGAGTGTGATAGAAACAGCCCAAGTGCCATCAACTGTGAGTTAGGCAGTAATACCTTATTATGGGATACCCTATCAAGTTCCATATCTTACACCCTATCAGTACTAGTACACAATGCCATATCAAGTTCATAATTTGCCCCAAATTGCCATTCCAATAATAATAGTATAGAATGTGACCATGGTCCTAGCTGCCCCACAAGCTGATCCAGCAATGACTCCAAATATAACAGTAGCACAGAACCCAAGTAATCAGAGTACTAACCCATAAAAGTCCAGCACCTACACAAAATGAGATAAGTGAGAGTTCTGGTAGTGGGAAGAAGTACATGCGAGGAGCTTGTAGGAAGCACCGTAGAGTGAGGTATATACATTATAAATGTCCTATCAGTTGTATTAAGACTTGCACTTATTGTGGCAGAAGAAGGCACACCCATAGTTCTTGTCCTTATTGTTAAGGCTGAGATGTAACGAGGGAAAACTTTTGGAAAAGCAATTCCCAAGTGGTAGTCAGATTGGTTACAAGATTGAATAACTAGTGTTATTAGTGTTGTCTTTCAATGTTTGGTTCGAAATAGGGTTTTAAGACTGATGCGATGTTGAAATTAAGTAATTGTAAGCAATAGAAGAATAATGTTGTTGTATAGTAATCTTATGAATGTATCAAAGTGTTTGCTTAATACTAAGTGAATTTACGTTATGCTTTAATTTTAGAAGTTTCAATTATCCCTCACTATTGTTATACTTTATAATATTTTTAGAAAAAAATGCCACCATGAGAAATGAGAGCTAGAGGCCGAGGTCGAGGCCATGGTATTGCTCGGGGTAGAGGTAGAGGATGGGGAGATGCCCCGATAGATCAAGATGAGGTTAGTGCACCTATTCAATAGGAATAGGAAAGGCACATGAGTGTAATAGTTGAGGCACAGCTTAACATTCAACAAAAGGCCCCGGAAGAGGAGGAGGTGCACTTGCAAGCACCCAAGGTTCCATAACCCATAAGAGTAGATGCCAGAACGGTATTATAATATTTGGCTGCGACCATGGCAACAATGGTAAGAGGAGGCCAAGTAGGCCCACAACTACAAATGCAAACGGGATCAACTTGCTTGAGAGATTCAAGAGGATGAAACCTCCGACTTATGATGGAGCAGCTGACACAGACATAATCAAGCAGTTTTAGATGAGTGTGGGAAAATATTAGTGGCTATGGAGATCACAAACCATTTAACCCATATTACTCTAACTACATTTCAGTCAGTGGGATGAGCATATACTTAGTGATCTAGTTTTAGGGATTCAAGAGGATCAATAGGCTTCACTTAGGAGAGATTCAACGAGCGATGTAGAGCCTATTTCTTTTCACAGTCTTTGAGAGATGCAAAAAGAGAAGAGTTTGCTAGCCTGATATAAGGGAACATTATAGTGTTACGGTATGAGCAAAATTTTTTGATCTATCCAAGTATGCACTTGAACTTGTTTCCACCATTCACCTTAAGGGTGGAAGGTTTAAGTGGGGATTGAGACCAGCCTTGATAAATAGAATGGTGTTGCTGGGTTTAGATGATTAGGAGACCCTGATCAATAGAGTGATGACACTAGAAAGGGATTTGACTAAGTCAAAGAATATTTAAGAAAGCCCTTATGGTAAGAGTTTACGATCTCAGTAGAAAGGTGGGAATAGGAAGAGATTAAGGGGCTATCTGTTGATCCTACAGATTCAGTCATCATATCAAAGGAATATAGAACCTACACAATCTAGGAGATCAGAGGGACCTTCTCAAAGACAGGTTATATCCTTTATTTTTGGACAGCCAGGTCATAAAAGTACAAAGTGTCCCAAGATTAGAAGAAAGACTACTTCTATAGGGCAAATGAGAGTCAGACAAATTGGTTTTAGGTACGGAGCCTATTTTTATTCCTCCATACGTGTTGGCATGGACAGAATTAGCAAAATTAAGAAAGCAAATTAAGGAAGTACTAGCTAACATTATTTGCAACAATAATTGGGGTGCACCAACATTATTTGCAGCAAAAAAAAGATAGGACATTAAGAATGTGTATTGACGATAGGAAATTAAACAAGGTGACTAACAAAAACAGGTACCTGTTACCAAGAATTAATGATTTATTTAACCAATTGAAAGGGTCGTTTATATTTTGAAAGATTGATTTAAGGTCAAGGTATCATCAGTTGAGAGTAAGGGAAGATAACATTTTGAAGACGACATTCAGGACTCGACATGGTCACTACGATTTCTTGAATATGCCATTTGGCTTGACAAACGCACCAACAGTATTCATGGACTTGATGAATAGTCTTTAGAGAATATTTGGATAAATTTGTAGCGGTGTTTATAGATGATGTCTTGATTTATTCCAACTCAGAGGAAGATCATAAGTAGCATTTGAGACATCTTACAAAGTTTGAAAGATCATTAGTTGTATGCCAAGACGAGTAAGTGTGAATTCTAGTTAAATGAAGTAAAGTTTCTCGGATATGTAGTGTCTGAAGAAAACATGGCAATGGATTTAACCAAGAATAAAGCTATATTAGAGTGGTCTAGTTTGAAAAACATATTTCAAATTCATAGTTTCCGGGGTTAGCAGGATACTACAAGAGATTTGTTTTAGACTTTTCTAGATTGGTGACCCCATTGACTAGATTGACTCGAAAAGAGTCAAATTCAAATGGAACAATACATGTGAAAGATCATTTCAGGAGATTAAGAGGAGATTAACCACTGCACAGGTATTAGTCATTCCAAAGAGAGGAGCAAGTTACTCAAGTATATTCTGATGTATCTCAAGAAGGACTTGGTTGTGTTCTCATATAGAATGGGAGAGTTGTAGCCTATGGCTCATGGTAATTAAAGACTTATGAGAAGAATTATCTAGTTTATGATTTATAATTGGAACTTATCATTTTTGCATCGAAGAGTCAGAGACACGATCTATACGATGAGAAGTTTGGAGTATTGTTATACACCCAGAGTTTGAAGTATATCTTTAACCAAAAGGACTTGAATTTGAGGCAACAAAGATGGATGGAATATATGGAGGATTATGACTTTGAGCTACACTATCATTCGGGGAAGGCTAATGTCATCGTAGATGCATTGAGTAGAAAGACTCGGGATACCATAGTTAGTATTGTTGTGAATGAATGGGAAATAGTACGAATTTTGAATGAATTTAACCTGGACCTTAATGAGGATAATGGAATGGTGGTATTGTATACTTCTGCTGATCAACCAGCATTAATCACTGGGGTAATTAAAGTACAGAAATATGATAACGAAGCTGGTGATAGTCAAGTCACAAGATCTAACGGATATTCTGGGCTGGATGGTAGATTGTAATGATTTAGTCAGATAACAAGGAAAAATTCTTGTACCTTTGTTAGTTCAAAAGGAAGTTATGAAGTAGTTTCATCACTCATGTTTGACACTGCATCTAGGAGGTACAAAGATGTATCATGATTTGAAACGATAATTTTATTGGGCTGGAATGAAGAAAAACATGGTAGAATTTATTAGCAAGTGCCTAACTTTTCAGCAAGTGAAGGTTGAACATCAGAGACCAACTAGATTACTACAACAGTTGTAGATATCTGAGTGGAAATGGGAAACATAACCATGGATTTCATGACAGGGATGCCGAGAAGTAAAAGAGGTTGTGATGTCATATAGGTAATTGTGGATCGTTTGACAAAGTTAGCTTACTTTCTACCGATACAGATGACAGATTCGATAGATTCCTTGACCCGGTTGTATCTTCAGGAAATTATAAGATTACATGAAACACCTGTATCGATTGCTTTAGATTAAGACCCACAATTTGTTTGTTGATTTTGGCAGAACTTTCAGGAAGCTATGGGAGCAGAACTATGTTTTAGCAACACCTATCGCCCTTAGACTGATGGATAATCTAAACGAACGATTCAAATTTTGGAAGATTTGCTTCGAGCTTGTGTGTTTAATTCAAAGGAAGCTGGGAAGATCATTTGTTATTGGTGGAATTTGCTTATAATAACAGTTATAAAGCTAGAATTGGGATGGCACTATTTGAGACATTGTATGGTAGACCATGTAGAGCATTAGTTTGTTAGACACAAGTCAGAGAGGTAGTACCGATTAGACTAGAATTAGTTTAGGAAACTAACAAGAATATTAGAGTTATCAGACAGATGTTGGAAATAGCTCACAGCCATAAGAAGAGTAATACGGATCAAAGGAGAAGACCTTTCAAATTTTAAGTGGGAGATCATGTATTTCTAAAAGTGTTACCACAGAAGGGATAATTCAGATTTGGTAAATGAGGAAAATTATCCCCAAGATATATTGGCCCATTTGAGATCTCGGCAAAAGTCAAAGAAATTGTTTATGGGCTAGTACTACCACCACAATTATCTAGAGTACATGAGATTTTCCATGTTTCTATACTACGTAAGTATATTCCGAACCCTATTCATGTGCTAGATTGGGCCGGGCTAGAAGTAGATTCCAATGTGATATATGAAGTAAGACCAGTTCAGATTATAGATTTTAAAGATCAAGTGCTTCAAGGCAAGACAAATCCGTTAGTTTAAGTATTATGGAAATATCATGGCGTTGAAGGGTCTAGCTAGGAACATGAATCCAAAATACGGGAATGGCATCCACAGCTATTTACTTAGATTATATTATGTAATAAATTTTGAGAATGAAATTTCTATAAGGAGGGGAGAATATAATATCCTGAACTTCCGTATTAATATAATTTGATGGTTTTTAACATGCTTTGGATGTGTTAATATGTTAATTTAAGAATAATTTGATGGTTTACGTTGAAAATTTTGGTCGTAATGGACCAAATAACCTAAAATTTAACTTTTTGATTCAGGAGAATATAAAGGTGCGCCCTGGGTAAAGGGGAGGGCACCGAGGCCTTAGAAGGGTGCCTGGGGTGTGTACCAAATAGAAGGATGGACATAGCTCTGGCTTGTACAATGGGGGTTTCACTCCATGCCTTTAATAGTCAGAATCGGTGGTAGACGAATGGTATAGGGTCCTGTAGAATGCTTGGAAACCAAGCCAAGCATGTGTATATGAGTGTATTAGAGAATAAAGAGAAAGAGAGTCTGGTGTTGGTAATGAAAAACTGAAAGATGGTTAAGAGGATGAAGAATTGGTAAGTTACCCTAACCTCAACCAAATACAAATTTCTATTGCAAAAATGCAATTAAGCACATAATGAACCCTTCTATGTGGTTTGTTTGTTGTTTGGATCAAAGAGTGAGGAGATTGATGAACTTAAAGTTAGGAGTTTGAAACCGGAGGTTCATCATTTTCTTACTCCATTTTTTTCAAGCTTGAGGTATGGATTTCTAGCCTCTTAATAACATATATGAAATGTAATGAGTTAGTGATTGTTGTTATGATGGTTATTTATGAATTCAGAGGCTTGAGGAAGTGATTCAAGTGGTTTGATATAGGTGTATGTGTATGAATAGGTTGAAACCATGAATTTCATTTCAAAAATTAGGATAATTAAATCTTATTTTGATTGGCTCTTTGGAGTCATTTAGGACCTAAACAATAACGTGAGATAAGCTTTTGAACTATAGGTTAGATTTGGTAAAGTTTGGCACCCAAACAAATGAAGTAGAACTTGGACCGAAACAAAGCATATGTTTTGGAATTCAGGGGGTGCTCGAGGTGCCTTACCAGACCTAAAATAGTTGGTGAGGGCACCCGAGTCCCTCAGGGGGTGCGCAGACCCCTCTAGAACTTTAAATTTGGAATCTCCTTATTTAAGTAGCCCATTTTTTCTTAACACACAAAGTTTTAAACTTGTAAATTACTCAAGTAGGGGTTACAAGCATAAGGGCTTGGTTATAGAATGAGTTTGAGATAAAACCTAATAAAAATAAGTAAAAACTAAGACTTGCCATAGAGGGGCGTCTCGGGTGCTCCAGAATCATAAACTAGGTTATATTTGAAGCATTTTTTAGTTATGGCACTTTGTTCTTGATATTTACTTCTCATTACGTTGTAGTAAACTTATAAATGTGGATTATGTGATGTTTGAGTTAAAAAGAATTGAAATTGTTTAATGAAATTAGAGAATCAATTGGCAGCTTATATTTAATAATTTTTTTATTGACATTGCTGCCTAATTTAGGGGGACAATTATGATTAATTTCAACTATTTTTTTCTCTTAAAATTTAGGTTTTAAATCATTAATGGTTTGTCGTAATCAAAAAGGGGGAGATTGTTGGCCCAAGGTTTATGAACTTAGTTTTATTATTGATTTTGATGATAAAAAACATTGAATTTAATTTTTACAATTAATTTTCACAGACATTGAATGAAATATTACAATTAATTTTAATTGGATAGATTCACGAATATGCTTGGAAGAGATTGATATTAATTTTCAGGTATTTTTACATAATTAGGATGAAGAAATAAAGGGATATCAAAGGTTGGGTCATTAGAAAACTAAGTAAAGGGGAGACTTGAAGTAGAGAATTAACTCGGATGAATAGAAAAACTAGACATATGTTAGTATAATAATGATATATAAAGATCTCATGGTTCAATTTGCATGAATAATAATAATTAAACTAGAATTTCATATCTACAACTTTCTCTTCGGGAAATGTTCGTGGAGCTAATGGGAAATTGTCCAAAAAAGAGATGGAAGATCAATCTTAGCAGAAGAAGTTTTAATTCTGAATTCCGAAGCTAATCTTGGTTTTTGAAACATAACTCATAATGTACAACTCTAAAAATTCTTATATTTTATGTGTAAAAATAAGACTTATAAAGCCACAACTTTTGTATTTTAAGTTTCTTTAAACTCTAAGAGAATTATGGTGAAACAGTTGTCTTAATTGCAAACATAGATTCAGAATGTCAGAAAATGTTATCTGGAGCTAGTCTTAGTTTGGAGGCTATATCTGATGATCTAACTGTTGAATGAAGCTCAAATTTGACTAGAATATAGTAGATTTATATATCTACAAAGTTGAGGTAATGTCAAACATGAGTATTATAAAGGTGAATAAAGATCACAAATGTATCTCAGAAAATCTGGATCAGGAAGGCAGCAATGGAAGCAAGAAAATTCTCATTATTTTAAGGCGAAAAATGTCTTTTCACTTAGTAAAGGCTATTTAGGTTTATTTTTTATTTTTTTTTGCCAATAAAGAGAGCCTCAAAACTCAGGTTTAACAAGAAAAAAGAAGGCAAGAAAGACATGCTAACAAAGATATACAAGAAAGTTCATAACTCTGCAAACATAAAGTGATTTCTTTCCGCACTTGTGCTTCATCTTTTATATTCAACCGGTCTAAGTTTCTTTTTTGAATTGATTGAGCTCTAAACTCATCATTGTTATTTTAAGAGATGGAAATTTATAACCCTTTTAATTTGTGAGAATTGGGTAAGCTCTTATTGGTTTTGATTCAAGTGTTGAAATTAAGACAAGAAATATTCTTTGAGAGAGACTTGTGGAGTGATTTGGGGATAGAATCACTTGGAAAGGTTTTCTAGTACCTTTGGAAGCCAGTGAAACAAGCTCTTCAAAGAAAAGTAGAGAAATCTCAAGGAAGGCCTTAGGGAGTGGACTAGGCAACATTGAATCAAAACCATTATAAATCAATTATGTTTGCTTCTCCTCCCTTCTCTTTATATATATTGGAAACACTAGCACTCACTTTTCATCCACAAATAGTTAATATTTTTTAAGTGCATTCTATATTTGATTATCCTTTAATCTTGACATACTTGTTTTAGGGGTTGAAATATTTATTTGTAAAACTTTTTAAGCAACCCTATTCACCCCCTCTAGTGTTGCTATTTGGGACAAGATTAATGTAATTATAATTAAATTTTTATTGAAGAAAACTTATATAGCATAATAAAATTTGAGATTATAATAAATGATGCAATAGTTTAATGCATATTTCTTAGAAGAATACTGATATTTGTAGGTTGACAAGATAGTATCCTTAGCTTTGATATACCAAAAAAAATTGTGGCTCATGGTATTATTCTTAATAAAAACAAATGCAAAAATGTTGGTGGCATGTAGCTTGGGCCGAACTTTTTGAAAGTATACATAAAAAAAGCATTAAAACCTCATAAAAAGTTGTAAGACCTTTCAAGAATGTTGGGAGAATTCAAGATGCCGTTGGGACAAGTATTGCGTGGGTACGTGAAGATGTATTATATTTATTTTCTCTATTTAGTAAATTTTCTTGATTTTTACAGGTTTGTTAGCTAGCGTTTATGTTCGTTCCACACAGGAACTTTGCTTGTGTTAGGAACTATAGATGAATTTTGCCTTTTTTTTTTTTTTAAGAGAACTTGGTATTTTTTTTGTTATGATTCACATTGATGGTTAAAATTTGTTGGATTTTTACCTTTTTTATCTTTTTTTTTCTTGCAATTATAAATTTTTATGTTTAACCATTGATTTATTTAATATTATATAATATTTTGATTATGAATTATTTTTGGAAGTACTATTATATTTTTGTAATGTTATGAGACAAGCTGATAAGATTGTTTTTCTAACTAAAATCAAATGAACTACCTAAAAAAAGAAAAAATTGCTTGCATTTGGTCCAAATGTCATTTTTCAAATATATGTGCTTTTACCAACATTAAAAAAAATGATAGCATATACGTATGCAAAACTATGGTCACGTTTAAATAAATGTCAAAAAAATTATGATAATAGCCGAGATTTGTAGCAAATAACACAAATAGTCTTGATTTAGTACGACATTTATCATAAATGTCGTAAGAATATGATGATGTTTAAATAAATGTCATAAAAATTATGATAATATCTGACATTTGTAATGACATAAGATTTACAATGAAGTTTGTTATAAATGTCATAAAAATTATGATAATAGCTGACATTTGTAGCAAATGACATAAGATTTACAACAACATTTGTCATCAACATCGTGAAAAATGTTATCTCTATAATAAATTGCTGAACATTTACAAATCTAGGGTTAAATGCAAAAATAGTGTTAATGACATTTAGAATAAGTGCCATAAATTTCCTCACACAGAAAATAATGAAATTTGTGATAAAAGTTGTTCAAATGTCATTGAAACCTTTAATGACATTTATTTGTTTTGTCATGACATTTAGAAAATGTCATGATATCCTCAGTTTCTTGTAATGTATGCAATTTTCAACTTATTGACTTTTGACTTCATTAATTCAAAAGCTGCATTTGTTCGAGCCTACATCAACGGAAGATTTGGAATTCTATTTTGGCATTAAATTCAAGGCTGTATTTATTCGAGCCTTTAAGCTTTCAATAGTTTAGTCTTTTAATACTTTGTTAGTTTGAGCTTTTATTATTTGAAGACTTCATCAGTTCGAGCTTTTATTATTGGAAGAATTTATCACTTTGAACTTTTATTACTTGATGACGTCATTAGTTTGAGCTTTTATTATTTCAGGCCTTCATCACTTCGAGTTTACATTATTGAGGACTTCATTAGTTCAAGCTTTTATTATTTGAAGACATCACAAGTTCGACCCAACATCAACCAGAGCCATGGAACTTAGCTTCGACAAGTTTTTTATACCAACATTTCTTTCTACCTACATTAGCTTTGAATTTAACTTTGACAAGTAGTCAGGGAAAAATGTTGCTCGTGCCAACATCCGTTTGCACCTACATTAGCCAAAGCCTTTGGACCTGTTGACAAGTTACTGAATTTAACAAGTGAATCTTATCTTCTTCAGACTAATCACTTTTTACACATAGTGACTTGTCATTTGCACACATGTTAATTGGGTTTTTGTTTGGGACTGGCCAATATTTGATTTGGCCAAAATTTGTGTGTCTACAAAAAAGAAATTTGGATTGAGCAATCCTATAAACAACTTGGGGATCTGACATGGAGATTTCTAAGGCCTTCAATGCTATTGAAAGCCCTAAGAATGTAACACAGAGATTCCCAAGGCCTTCAGAACAATCTAACAACATCTTAGGGATCTGACATAGAGATTCCTAAGGCCTTTCAAGTAATCCAAAAACATCTTAGGGATCTGATATAGAGACTCCTTAGGCTTTCAAAGAAATCATAATGCTTTGTACACAAAATTTAGACTCATGGGAGAAGATTATTCATATTACCATAGATTTAGGGACTTCAAAGGTTGTTCGTGTTAACATCATCAAACTTTTAGCCCCAAATTCTTACCAAACCCGAATTCAAAGACTCTAGCTAATGTTAGTGTGAACAGGTATTGATACAAATAAACTTTCCATCCTCAATTCTTGCCCAAGCCTAATTTAAGCTCTCACTGATGTAGGTGTGAACAAATGCTACCACGAACAACTTTTAGCCTCAAAATCTTGTCGTAGCAGAATTCTAAGGCTCTGGCTGAATCAGGCTCGGACGGATGAAGTCTTTAAATAATAAGAACTTGAACTGATAAAGTCTTCAAATAATATAAGCTCGAAGTGATGAAGGCTTGAAATAATAGAAAAAACTCGAATTGATGAAGTCTTCAAATAATAAAAAAATCAAAGTGATAAAATTTTCAAATAATAAAGCTCAAACTGATAAATTTTTCAAATGATAAATGCTCGATTTGATAAATATCTTAAAAGACTAAGACCAATGAAAGCTTAAACGCTTGAATAAACATTGCCTTGAATTTAATGCCAAAATAGAATTCAAAACATCTAGTTGAGGAAGGCTTAAACAAATGTGACTGTCGAATTGATGAAATCAAAAATCAAAAAGTTAAAAATTACGTAGTTGCAGTCTTGAAGTTAAAGCACAAGATTTTAAAACAAGGGTTAGCAATTAATTAAAAAAAATAGCGCAGGGTGCAATTAAAAAAAAAACAATGCAGTATGGAATTAAAGAAAAAAAATACACTAGTATCACATGGAATTTAAAAAAAATGGAAAAAGTGAAAGCATTCTTACTCTGGATATGAAGTCGCCACTACATTAGCAGTTGGAAAAGGAGAGATCTACAAAGAATTTATTACAAGGTCCTTGCAATATGTAATTCATCCTAAAGATTGTGATCTAACTAATCCAGCAAGGATGTCTTGTAAATATTTTACATGTTGATTAATATGGTACTAAAGAAATACTAGACACAATGGATATCAAAGTCTAATCAATTTTACAAGATAGTGTGTAAAAAAAAATTGTAGCTTGGAATTAAAGGAAAAAAGAAAACATACCAGTGTAGTGTGGAATTTAAAAAAAAAAGAAAAAAAAAAGAAAAAGAGAAGGCATTCTTAATTCGGATATGAAGTCACCATTATATCAGTAGTAGGAGGAGGAGTGATCTTCAAAGTATTTATTACAAGGTCCTTACAATATGTATCTCATCCTAAAGAATATGACCTGTTGGTACAAAATATGCGGAAGACACATGGCAGCATCCCCGAGCACACTCCTTGAAGATAAGCATGGACGCGAAAGGCTCACCCGACTAGATATAAACTCTAAATGGGCCCCTCTTCTTTAAATGAGTACATTTACTCAACCGTGATCATAAATTTCCTTCAGAAATAAATTTGGTTCATATATTATTATTTAGTTATACTTGGTTTGTCCATAGCCTTACAAGTGTCAGATAGATGTGACATTTAGGTAGTTCCTAAAGGTCATATCACAAACATTTCCTTGCCTTGCCTCGCGTGCATTCAATGCTACATGATGGATAGTTAATGCAACGTGATGGGCATTTATCATAAAGCATATCGTCACAATAAAATGATTTCTAAAGTAGGAAGCTAATGATGAATTTCTCAATAGTTTGACATTAATTTATTCCTACAATGAAACTATAAGTAGAAGACTTAGCACCAAAATCTAAGTATGTCCACTATTGTTCACAAAGTACTGTTAATACGTTTTCTCACTTAACTCGGGCCTTTGTTAACTTTACCATCGGAGGGATTGTGGTCAGGAACCCTCATCGGCCCATTCTTCTGACTCCTTCTTACTTTTAGGCTTGAACAACTGGATTCTTGTTGACTTGGTGAACTTGTTCGATGATATTTTTATTGCCGAACATTTAGCACCTATCGTGAGGCTTATTTATTTGCTTCCTTTTATACTTTGTTCACAAAATATTCGTTATTCTCGAAAAAACAAAGATGGCTACTAGAAGAGACAAACTTCACCACCTTCTTCTTGACCAAGCAATGAAACAGAATCACAAAGACAGAAAGAAGAAGCATCGTTAATACATACCCTTGGACAAATGAGTAATAAACATCAATGGGTCGGTGATCTAAAAGCTGCTAGGCGAATTTGTGATCTGAAGGCCACAGCAGCAAAATAGGCTGAATAAGGAGAAGGGTAACTGAAAGGACATGTACGATATGAACTCGGAGAATAAATGTTAAGCTCAGACAAGAGCTATGATGCTTTGTACGATGATTCTCCTAGGCAAGAAGATCGTGGTAGAGAGAATACTTGAGAAGATGGACAATCAGCAGCCATGCACGTTATTGATTCCGCTCTTAAAGCCATTGCTATTGAGACACGTTCGATATAGGCTCAGCATGTCGAACATCCCTTTCTATCCAATGAGAAACTTTCCAATCCCCAAAGAAAGGAAAAAACAATGAAGAAAAACTTTCTAGCCAGAGAAAACACTATGGTGCTCGGGAGAGGTCATCAAGTGATGATGTAGTTCTCACGAAAGCAAAGAAACTTTATAAGTCAAAAGAGGTGGAAAGGCCACAATACGATGAGTAGGAAAGTTTTGATCAAACCACTCGCATGATGGGAAGGAGAGCCCTAGGAAGAATTTCTTCTTCACCTTTCACGATCGATATCTACGAATTAGAGCCCATGAAAAAGATTTAGACCCCTCAGTTTGCCATTTACAATGGAAAATCCAATCCTCTGGAGTATTACTGCCACTATATGCAAGTAATAACCCTATGGAGTTACAACAATGAGCTTATGTACAGAGTATTTCCATCAAGTTTGAGAGAAACTACGCTCTAGTGGTTTCACAAGTTACCTCCTGAAAGCATTGGAAGTTGGGAGTAGCTTGCCGAGGAGTTCCTTACATGGTTTTTAGCCAATGCCAAATAGCCAAAGATCATAGATGTGCTCTTCACTATGAAGAGAAAGAGTAACGAAAGCCTGAAGGATTATTCTCGAAGGTACATGGAGCTTTACAACAAGGTAAAGGGATGTTTCGAGTAACTATCTGTGACCTTATTTAAGTTGGGGTTATGTAAAGGAGACAAGCTATGGCTTTCGCTGACAAAAAAGCTAGTAGCCAATATGTCTGACCTCATGTGTAGAATAGAGAAATATGCAAAGGTCGAAGATGAGACTAAGTCAATTGAGCTGAAAGAAATGAAGCCCTTGGAATCTAAGAATAAAAAAAGTAAGAGGAAGAGACTAGATTGCATAGAAGATAAAAATTAGTCTTCAAGGCAGTCAATATGGTATCTAAGGAGACCATCTTTAGGATTTTACCCAAGATTTGTGACCAATCTTACTTTCGATGGCCAATAAAGTTGCCTAATTATCCTAGAAAGGAAAATCATAAAGATTTTTGTTATTATCATCAGGACAGAAGGCATCACACCAAAAAAATGCCATTCCCTTCATTTTTTTCCTAGGAGATTGAGGAAGTGAGGAGATTTAGTAAAAGGTATTTTTTACTCTTCAATTTCCTTCAAATGCCATTCCCTTCAATTTCCTAGGAGATTTAGTAAAAGGCAAACATCTTAAAGAGTAAATTGAGGCAGTGAGGACCATTGATGCAAAGGAAATTCCTTGAGCTTAACGGCGAAACCAATGAAGGAGGAGAAGAGGGCCCGACGTTGAAGATTTTACTGACGAACCCCAGAAACCACCACAGGCTAGAGCCAGAAGAAAAGCCCAAAGACCAATGGTTATCCATGTTATACACATGAAGAGTCACATTCAAAGTATTTTTTCTGCCCTCTATCAGGCGAGTAAACTATTGGTTGGGTAGGTAAAATCCTAAGGATTATTACATCCTCGAGCAAAAGATAATGAGGAGAAGGTGCTCGAGGAATCACATTTCACAACGATGAAGGTGTTGGGGTATAGCAGCCAGACAATGATGCCCTGGTGGTTACTCTAAAAATGTTCGAGTTAGATGTCAAGAGAATATTAGTAGATGCTGGGAGCTCAACAGAGGTCATGTTTCATAACCTGTTTAAGAAGCTTGGTTTGATAGAAAAGACTTGGAACCAACAGAATGCCCATTAATAGTGTTCAATTTAGCTCCAATATGGCCTTTGGTAAGAGTTGTAATCCATGTCTGGGTTGGCCTATGGATTATGACATGGAGCTTACAGTAGTAGATGCACCGTCTTCCTATAATGCCATTTTAAGAAGATCTTGGATACACATGCTGAAAGCTGTCCCTTCAACTTATCATTACGTCCTTAAGTTCCCTTGTGGTGATTGGATAATTGAGATCAGGGGTGACCAAGATACATCTAAATGACGTTTCACAACTGCTTTTAAGTCCAAGCCACTCCCCAGGCAAGCCTAGCTCATGGAGATGCCAAAGGGCTCATCGGAGATAGATGATGTTGGAGGTGATTTTGAAAAGAAATTCGTCGAAGGTCTACAAAAAGTCTAGATTGGGCCAATCGAGGACGAAAAATACTTTCTAATCAGTTCTAACCTGACTTTCGAGGAGAAGCAAGAATTAACAGATGAGTTGTACAAGAATATTATTACCTTCACCTAGACTCCATAAGAAATATCATGCATTTCTCTTGAAGTCATGAGCCATAAGTTAAAATGTCAAATCAAAGATGAACCCGTAATACAGAAGGCATGGTGATCTGCTCTAAACATGTAGAGGCGATGATTGAAGAGGTCGGTAAAATATTTAATACAAAGGCCATCAGGGAAGTTTTATGTCCAGAATGGCTGAGCAACACTGTGGTTGTGAAGAAGAAAAGTGGGAAATGGAGGGTTTGTGTTGATTACGCTGATTTAATAAGGCATACCTAAACGATCCATTCCCACTCCCAAAGATTGATCAACTTGTAGATTCAACAGTAAGCAATTTGTGGATGCCTTTTCTTGATGCATATGAGGGGTACCATCAAATCCCATTTTATGACATAGAGAACTTCCTTCATTACTCCAAAGGGAATCTATTGTTACTGGGTCATGCCATTTAATCTAACTAATAATGGTGTAACATACCAAAGGCTGGTGATGAAGATGTTCAAGCACGACCTTCGTAAGAGTATGAAGGCTTATATCAATGATATGGTGGTAAAGAACAAAAAGCCCGAGACCCATATTCAACAACTGTAACATGTTTTCTCCATACTTGACAAATATGGCTTGGCGCTTAACACTACCAAGTGCACCTTTGGTGTGAGCTTTGGGAAGTTTTTAAGGTACTTGGTCACCAGGCAAGGGGTAAAGGCTGATTCCGATCAGATCCGAGCTATCCATGCTATTGTTCATCTAAGGACAAAGAAAGAAATTAAAAAACTTACACGAATGGTGGGCATGTAATAGATTCATCAGCTGTACATTAGATGAGTGCCGACCATTTTTTGAGTTATTGAAAGGGGCAAATAAGATAGGCTGGGATAAAGAGGCTGATCAAGCATTGATAAATCTCAAAGAATACTTGATTACTACCCCTATCATGTCAACTCCCTAGTCTGGGGATATTTCGAAACTTTATTTAGTAGTTTTTGAGCAAGCGGTTAGTGTTACTGAAAGAGAAAGGGGGAATATAAAAGCCCATATACTATGCAAGTAAGACTCTATAGGGGGTAAATACTAGATATCTCCCTTTGGAGAAGTTTACTCTCGCACTGGTAGCGGCGTCCAGGAAGCTAGCCCATTATTTCCAAGCTCATATTATCCAAATGGTTACAAATCAACCTTTTTCTAGCTCCTAAAGAAGGTAAATATTACAAAAAAGATGGCCAAGGGGGTAGTCTCCTTGGTGGTTTTTGACATAAGATTTGTGTTAAGAATAGTAATAAAAGCACAAGTCTTAGTCGCTTTTATAGCAGAGTTCACATCCTCAGTCCCAGAACAGGTGCAGGAGGTGTGGCAACTAGAGATTAATTTAAAAGTTGAAGTCATCGTAGAGGTAGCTACACCTGCATGGCAAGTTGAAGGAAAGGGTTCCTCATCTAAAAGGGGTGCAAAGGTTGGTGTGGTTTTGACAATCCCCAGAAGGAGTAACCATCGAGTATGTAATAAAACTTGGGTTCCAAGTTACCAATAATGAAACTGAGTATGAGGTCTTCTTGTCGGCCTTGATATTACTTGGTGCCTTTTTGTAAGAAATTTGATTATAAAAATAGTCTCCCAATGGGAGATATCATAACACAATAGGAGATATCATAAAAATAGTCTCCCAATTGGAGAATATGCAGCAATGAATGAAAGAATGATTGAATGCTTGGAACTCTCAAAGTAGAAACTGAAGGGATTCAATGTCATCAGAGTCTATTTCATAGGGAGATATCATAACACACATGTTGAGCTCTGGCCACATTGGCAGCCTCCCCGAGGACCAAGCTTAATGATACAGTCTTCCTTAAAGTCATGGAAAGACAAAGCATGTCCAGGACAGAAGTAGTCTATATTCAGTTGGGCTCATCTTGGATGGATTCAATCATTGCTTATCTCAAAGAAGAAACCCTCCCCAAGGATAAGACAGAAGCCAAGAAGCCTAGAGTAAAGGTTACGAGGTTTTAGTTATCCCCTAACCATAAGTTATACAAAAAGTCATTCACTGCCGCTATTTTCTTTGTGTTCATTTAGACAAGGTACAGAAATTATTTTTATGAATTGCATGAAGGGGTTGTGGTGCACATACCAGAGGTAGATCTTTGGCCTATAGGACAATCACTCAAGGCTACTACTGATTGAGAATGGGGAGGGATGCGCAAGCTTATGTGAAAGGATGCAAGAAGTGCCAGAAGTTTGCTCCTCTTCCTCTCATCAGCCCATGGCTGTTAGCATAATGGGCCTTGATATATTTGGTCCATTACCTACTACTACCGGAAATAGAAAATGGCTAGTGGTCGGCACAGAATATTTTACCAAGTGGGAAGAGGTGGAACCCCTAGCTCACATTCAGGACGCTGACATTATTCGTTTTGTATGGAATAAACATCATCACGAGATATGGCATCCCCAAGATACTTCTTTCAAACAATGGAACATAATTTGATAGTGCTCCATTTAGGGAATATTGCTCTAGATATGGGATAAAGAATGTCTATTCAACACCTGAATATCCTCAGAGCAATGGCATTAAGATCGTTCTCAATGGCTACAAACATTGAAGAAGTCTTGACTTAATTGAACACTTGAGGCAACAAACAAGATCGTTCTCAATGGCATTTAGAAGAATTTAGAAACACTCAAAGGAAAATGGGTTAATGAATTTCCAACAGTGCTCTAGGCATACAGAATGACCTCGAGGAGATCCACCGGTGAATCCTCATTTTCTCTTGCTTATGGAAGGGAGGCGATCATCCCATTGGAAGTTGGTATGCTGGCCATACATTCACAAATTTTTGATTGAAGGGAGAATAATAAAGTAATGGGGGTGAGTCTAAACTTAATTAATGAAAGGAGAGAATAGACCACAACAAGACTTACAGATTATCAACAGGAGACAAAAAAGAAGTACAACAAAAAGGTCCATTCCTGATAGTTCAAGTACGGAGACTTTATATTGAGAAAGCTAATGGGAGTAGGAAAAAGATCCAACAGAAGGTAACCTTAGGGGAAACTGAGAAGGTTTGTTTCGCATGATGTAAGTGCTCAGGAATAGAGCTTACCAGTTAGCTAACTTCAATAGAAGACAAATAAAAAGGCCATGGAACATGGCTCATTTAAAGTTATTTTGCATGTAAGCTATTATTTGTATGCCTACTATATTTAAAAGACTTCTACAAGCCAGCACAAAATTCAAGCTTGTCCTATAAGGACTCCCCAGTGCTGACTTTAGCAAGCCTTTTCTCACTAGGTCTCCCCTATGCTGACTCCAGCCAGCCTTGTCTCACTAGGTCTCTCTAGTGCTAAATTTAGTAAGCCTTATCTCCCTAGGTGTCCCTAGTGTTGACTCTAGCAAGCCCGACCTCATTGGGATTTCCTAATGCTCATTCTAACAAAGAAGGGTTTGAGTGAAAACTAAGAGAAACAATCCAAACCAAGTAAATTGATTCACTAATCGATTGGTTGACATTGATAAGCTGTTTCTGTTATAGAATGTGTTATTTGGCAAACAAGCGTGCAATTTTCATTTTTATAAGAGATTTCACATCTCACTATTCACATTACACGTGATCAGTGGTGTGAAACTGATCATAATCGGTGTTCTAATTGGTTAAATGGGCTAACAAATGCTAACTAAGTAATTTGCTACAATTCTGTAAAGTTCTAGCAAAACCCCGATTATGTCATGGTCGATGTTGTACTATTCTTTAAGAATAGCCTGAATTCTAAAGTCAAACTGTGACCTTGACCAATTCCTTTGATGGTCTACTTTTAAAGGTAGCTTTATTGTTGAAAAAGTAAGTTGCAGTGAAGTTTTTAAGTGTTGGCAAAGCAATTAACTACTTTCATTAATCTATCCTTAAGTGTTAATCGAACTTTGATTAGTCCGTTCGCTTAGATTAATTAAAAACTAGACAAAAAGAGCTTACCAAAAGGAAAAATGATACAAGAAAAGTTCTAGGCAGACTTTTCATTAGTACTCAAAAGTCACATCACATAAAAAAAAAAAAAAAAAAGGAAGTTTAAGTCTATTTTTGTCTGTCTCCTTTAGATTTGTCTTTGCTAAGCTCAGCTTCGATGGATTTCACTACACTGGTGATTAATTGCATAGAACTCTGAGAAAGAATATCCTCAACGACCTTCCTTGAGGTTGTAATTGAAGTTGACGAAATATTTTAACCTCCTTGAGCACTTTGAACTTCAAATTCGCCCCTATCTAAAAGCTCTCACCTAGTGGCTTCGATAGTTGGAGTCCAGGGATCGCACTCAACGCTAAACTTAGGTATCAGATTCTTAGGGTTGGGGAATTAAACACTCTTGTACGTCTCAGAGGTAGAATCCACACCCAACTTGTGCATCGCTACTTCCCAACCATTGAGAAAGTATTTGTTTCTCGCATCCTCTATCTAGCTCACAAAGTTATTGAATTGCATCTCGATCTCCTCGGCGTGCTTATCCTCGGAACTCTTTAGGTCGTCTTCGTCTTCCTTTTGGAGGATGGTGTTAGATCTAAGCTTAAGCTTGATCCACAACTTTTCGATCTCACCTTTCAAACTTTAACTCGTGAGTCATATTCTCTTGCTCGGCTTGGAGAGAGACAGTGCTATATTTACCTTAGCAAATTGGTTTGCTTTAGCTACCAACTCCTCATTGCTTATGGCCTAGAGCTTTTTCGTTAAGGCCACATTTCTTTCACTAACCTCAACCTTGGATTAAGCAACTGCAAGTTACCATGCTAATTCCTTGGAAGCCTCGAGTCATTATTTCTAGTTTTTATTTTCATCCTTGAGGTCTCATACCCTTTCTCTCAGGCCCTGATGTAGGCGTCATCCATCTCGGTCTTGTTATAGAGACCCTTATTCTTGGTAATGAGCTCCATAGAATATAAAGTCGACTACAAAGAAACAGAGGAATTAGTCAAAGGTTGCTACAATTCGGGGATAAAAAAATAAGTGTTGAAATTGAAATACAACTTATCGTAGTTATGCTGTCCATTAATGTGGTCTGAAGTTCCTTCATCCGATTCTTCCTAGTGTTTTGTGTATCACGTGGGGGGAGGATTCCTCTTAAATAATATTTGTGATGATTGACAGCTAAGTCTTGGATTGTGAAGGGGCATCCGGAAGGGAACTCTAAGCTAGGAATTAGAATCTACGGGGTGAAAGGAGTAGAGTCTCGAATGGGGTTCCTTGGGAAAACATTCGTAGAGGAACCAATCTTGAGCTCCCCTTAGCATGAGTCCAAAAGCCTTCTTACTGCTGGGGAGGTGGCCGAGTGGACCTTGGGGCATCAATGGTGGTGCTTAGGGGGACTTTGGCAGGGGTAGGTGGATCCAAAATCACCAAGTCCAGGCCCTAATCAACTTTCTATTTTTCTCGGCCTTAGGATCATCTTTCTCAGTTCAACAAGAATTTTTGGAGGCCTCTGAGGGCTCCTTTATGGTTATCATTTTTTTTTTATTCTTTTCAATATTTTTAATTTACCTTTCGAGCTCGACTTTTTTTGGCTTCTTTAGCCTTTATCGCCTCAAGCCTCTTCTTGGTAGCCTCTATTTTCTTTTTCCTCGACTACCAATTTGATGTTTCATCTTGGGGGCATGGCTAGCTCAACAAGCTCAATAGGAGGAGCCTGATTTCCCCATTTTCTTCCTCGGTTTCTTGTAATTCGTGGATATGGGGATCCACGACTGCCAAAAGAAAGGCCTCAGGAGCTGCTGGGTCTTCCTGCTCAACCAGGATCGGGACATTTAGGGCTGGATGTCAAGCGGGGTGACGTTGTTGTAGAATCCAAGATTCCTCTCAGACATCCAATTATACCATTGGTGTAAGATGTCAGTTGCGGTGAGGATGTCAAAGCCCAGCAACTAAGCAACAAATGAGGTATGTAAGTTAGAAGTTTAACAAAATGGGTGCTGACCTTGCGAATGGGAAGGTGTCTGGTCCATCGAGAAACTACAGTACTTCCTAATTTGAGGGAGGTCGGCTTGACTTTCATGAGCCCAGGATTTCCCCTTGCTCTCGTCTGCATACAAAATGAAACAAGACTAGCAATTTTCATCTATAATAAAAAACCAAACATACTAATAGAATATTGACTCATTCCGACCTGGCCCCATCGCTGCTGAAGTTGTTGCGAGGAAATCATCTTCCCTTAGTCTGTACATCCATTGACTTGAAACGATGCACCAATCATCTTCAAACCCTTTAATGTTGTCGAGAAGCATATGAATGAAGGCTTTTCAGGTCGGGACTTCAAATATCATTTGTTGTCGTTTCTCCTAATCTTTTGAAAGTTGTAACAATATGAAATTCGTATCTACGGTTAATTTCTTCTACTCCATTAACTATCTTATAAAAAATTGATCCAATGGAAGACTAAGCGAAGAAAACAGGAAATAGGGAACCTAAGGCCCCCTTGGGTAATGGAAACTATGGGAAAAACCATTATTTCTCATTTCTCCTCACGGCCAGCCCTGACGTTAAACAAAATATCGGATCGTATATCTTTCCTTAAAGGTTCTATTCCCTTCTTCAATTCTCAACTCATCAGCCAGTCTACCTATTTTCTCAAAATAAGACAGAAAGCAGAAAGAGATGGCACAATAATTAGAGAAGTTTCTACTACTCACCGAATAAAGACTCTGAGAGAATGGAAAAATCGCAGACAGATGTTTTAAAGCCATGGGATTCCCAGAAGAAACCAGAGGATACGAGCGCCAGAAAAGAATATCGATGGCGAGAATGATGAATATGTATGTATATGTATATACAGAGAGTTAAAAATTTAAATGTGTGGCAAAAACACATTAAAAAATGATTGAATTAATGTTTAATGTGACAGCTGGCGTGTCGCTTCTTCAGTTTTTTGAAACGAAACCCTAGGTTCCACATACTAAACCCCGAAAGGTTTCTCACGCATCACAATGAAGGTAATAAGGTAACGAATCGTTGCATGACATGTCAAAAGTATGGCTAACTATAAGAGATGAAAAGATTTCTACATTTAAAAAATCAACTTCATTTATTATTTTCTACTTTGCTCAGAAAATAAATTATCCTGACCAGAGTGAGGGCATAATGTTGGTAAAAAATGTGAGAAGGACGCGTGGCAATATTCCTGAGCACACTCCTTGAATATGAGCATGGTCGAGGAAGGCTCACCCAACTAGATACAATACTTCGAATGGGCCCCACTTCTTTAAATGAAAACATTTACTCAACCGTGATAAAAAATTTCCTTCAGTAATAAATCTGGTTCATTTATTACTATCTAGTTATACTTGGTTAGCCCACAATCTTACTCATGGCAGATAGATGGGATATTTAGGCAGTTCCTAGGGGTCTTATCACACACATTTCCCTAACTTGTCTCACGTGCATTCAATGCTATGCAATGGATGGTTAATGTAACATGATGGACATTTATTATAATGCATATCGTCACGATAAAATAATTTCCAAAGTGCGAAGGTAATGATGAATTTCTTGATAGTTTGACATTAATTTATTCCTACACTAAAACTATAAATAGAAGACTTAATACCAAAATTCAGGTATGTCAATTATTGTTTACAAAATACTGTCAATACATTTTCTCACTTCACACAAGCTTTTGCCGATTTTACCATCGGATAGATTGTGGTCAGGGACCCTTCTCGACCCATTCTTCTGACTTATTTTCATTTTCAGGCTTGAACATTTGAATTCTCACAAACAGAGTGAACAAACTCGACAATATTTCGCCAGTCTAAGGAAGATAAGATTCACCAGTTAAATTTCGCCACTTGTCAACTGGGCCCTCTATTGAAGATAATTAATACTTATTAATATTTATATCTTAGAAAATAAATAAATAAGAGACAATTATTTGAGAAGTATAATGTTATCTTAACTCCTTGATATGATCTCTTATTTAATAAATAAAATAATGAGATAATTATCTTGGAGAAATTAAGTTCTACTGTGATTCTCTCTTCCATATCTACAAATAGAGGTCATTATCAAAGGAAAAAAGATATTTTTTTTATATAAGGGAACTCTACTGAATCAAGCTGCCAAACCCCTATAGACTCTTAAGTATTAAGAACACTTAAGTGTTGGTTCGAGATCAAGGTTGAAACCTTCGTATCAACATTTTTTAAGTGAAGAATTAGAGGATTTGATTTCTTTGATTACAAATTTTAGACATTGTAATCCACATTTTTCCTTCAATAAAGAATTTAATTTATTCTCACAATTTTCTATTTATTTCCAAACATGAATTTTGTGTGTACAATGGGTGCTTGGCCTGTCCTTGCCTAAGGCCCACATTTTTTCGTAAGACCTATTTGCTTATAGATATAATGAGGTATACCATATTTAATAAATTAATTAGATTTTTTAAATTAAAATTTTTTTAATTTTTCCAATTTTAAACTTTTAATGTCATCCAAAAATTTTAACATTAAATCTCTCCAGTTTACTCCATAAAAACTTCTTCTTGGTGTATTTTAATTCCTTTCAAAGATATTGTGCCATATCAAATCATTAAGAAGCCAAGGCTATGGCAACCCTTAGGCCATTGAGACGTTGTCTAGAATTTTCCAAAAAGAAGAAAGCCTAACTTTTTAAAATTTTTATTGTTAATAAAAATATTAAATAATGTTTTAAATCAATCATAATTAAAAAATTTATGAAAGTTTTTATTTTTTATCAAATTATCACTTAATAGATTTTTAAACTTTCTACTTTAATTCTATCTATATATGTCATAACTATCTTATGTTTGTATTGATTATTATTTTTTAATTTTATTTAGTTCTTTCTGATAGAAACAATAAGAAGATTGTTGAGTTTTGTACTTTTAACTCTATCTATACATGTCATAATTATTTTAATTTAATACATTGATTATTATTTTTTAATTTTATTTCAAATTTAACCTCACACCAGTGGACTTTTGGATTTTTTCTATACATTTCATAATTATCATATTTAAGGTATTTAATGTTATTTTATAATTTTATTGAAAATTCTATCTGATATCAAAAAAAATATTTTTAAATTTTTAACTCTCTATACATGCCAAGAAATTTCTTATTTGAATTTTATCTATCCATTCATAATTCTCTCATATTTAATGTAATAATTATTATTTTTTTAATTTTATTTAAAGTTACGAAATAAGTTACCTCTTTCTAAAAATTTCGCTAAAGGCATGCACCCAAATTGTTAGACACAATCCCGAAGCCCGTGGATGTAATTTATCAGCTTTTTCCACCCAAACCATTACACATTCAACGAATGTTTCATGTATTTCTGCCTTGAAGTCAAGTTAGTTTTTTTCGTAGGGATATGAATTGGAAGTAGTTGAAAGTAGCATGTAGTCAGTTAAAAATTTAGTTAGCCTTTGTAATGAGTACGATAAAAGGAATTGTAAAGAGAGTTGGACTATAATTAATGAATTTTTTTTATTATTTTGAAAATTTTCTTTCATCTTATAGAGAGCTTGGATTATTTTCAAATTAAACCTAATTTATTTTATTTTCTTTCTACTTTCCGTTCATTATCTTCTTAACCAAACAAAGGAATATTTGGGTTCTCATCAGGGTGCATATGCATATGCAAACATTTGAGATCAACTCCAAAATTAACTTAAAAATAAAAGTTCAAAGTCATTCTAAATACCTATTTTTGTCAATACTGTCTACAAGTATAACATCTACAAATGAGTATTATATTTTTATTAGACATGTACCATATAAAAAGGTCGTATTATACAGATGTATCAAAATATAATTGAAGATGCTACGTAGCATATTTCAGTATTATTTTTATTTAAAGATATAATTAAACTAAACTTAAATTCATATAGCTAAAATCTAAAAAATTAAAATATCTACTGTTTCATATTTTTGCAATATTACAGGTTGAATTATATATTAATTACTAAACTAATTTTCTTATAAATATTATATTCACATAAATTGTCAATAAAGATTTAAAAAACTATATTTTGTCACTTTTCTCACAATTTTTTATACTTGTTTCTTTTTTTTTTTTTTTGTGTTAAATTGACGTATCCATATTTATACCGCATCCGTATCTTTTCCATACCTCAAATCTAAATTCACGCTTGTTAGTGCAAAGCATTTACTGAATGAAAACTTAAATAACATCATTCTTTTACAACGATAAGATAGATAATAGTATTTGAATATGCAACATAACGAGTTATTCCTCTAGTAAGCTCACAAAAAATGAAAAACCACACGAAAATGCGTCGCTAAAACCTTGATTTAAATTATGGCTGCTTTCACAAATCTGTTATTTGAATAGTAGCAGATAATATAGAAACGGTATCAAGTGGAATATTTCTTGACGATACTCTTATTCCATTCCAATCGTAACAATTTATTCTTAATCGACTCTTTAATACGATGGTGGAAGCTTCCCCTCCAAGAAGGATGAGAAGAGGGCTAATGCGCGAGCTGGTTGATCGCTTGGAACAAAATGTCCAGCTCCTCTTACTGTTACAAATGTGAGATTTTCGTACCCAACAACATACCCTCCAACCTTAGAGAGCAACAGTGCAACAGAAAACATAAAGATCAATGTTATCTAAAAATCAAGAAAAACAGTTATAAAAAGGCAATTTCAATTTCACCCTGAGTAACAATTAAGGATTTAACTTTTGTATTAATCCCCCCTCACTTATGTTTTTACTATCCTGTTCCTTAATTGTCAGCTCGTATAAATTTTAGTGGCAAAAAAAATCTCTGCTAGAGAATATTTCAACTGATATAAAATATTCAAACCTTTGATATTAAAAATTAATCAAGTCCTAAAACGAAAATTCGAGTAAAACTCAAATGGATAAAGTGCAATTTGCCCATAATGAGAAAAAAAAATGCAATTTTCTTGATTACCTCTTCTTCCGTGTACCAGGGGTACCATGGGGTCTTAATCAATGTTTGGAGTCTGTCTATTGCATATCTGGTTGATGTCACTGGTACTCTACCATCAGTATCCCCGCTACAAGATCAAAAAATAAAATCAAAATCTTTGCATGAAATGATATTAATATAGGTACAACATGTAATATCTAGGAACTTTGTGTAAAAGGAACGAAGTTTATATAGTCGGCTTATAGGGGCTTTGTCAAAACTTCGGTGATAAATCATATTTTGCACCCTTGAATTTTATTCAAAATATCATTTCAGTGCTTGATTTTCTTTTTTCTTATAATAATCAAAGGCCTGATTTTTTATTTTTTATTTTGTAATAATTAAAGGCTTTAGTATTATTTTATTCTTCAAAGTCCAACAGTTAACGATGAGAGAATAGGGGCTTCAGGCCGAAATGGTCATTAAGGTCCATAATTGTTATTAAAAAAAAAAAAAAAAGAAAAAAGAGAAAAAGAAAAAAAGTTTAGGTCCTCAACTATTATAAAAAATAAAACTCAGGGATACAAAGTGTATTTATCCAAACTTCAGGAGCAAACATGAATCATTTATTTATAAATTATTTCACAAACAATGATAGAGATGTTTTGACAATTTCAATGATAATTGGTTTGTTACAAGAAGATTAATGCAACATACCTATAAATCCAAACCCTAATGCCACTGGCCATCAGCTCCCGAATGGTAGGTAACATTGTTAATGGCTTGTCATTCCAAGGTAAAGACGAACTGCAATTCCACATGAGGAAAATCCGTAAGAATTTTGGATCGATATTGTTTCATTTTGCTTTCAAAATATTTTAGAGAGGAAATAAAATCAGTTAAAATTACTTGCAAGATGCCCATGGTCCAGGAAGAACAGTGACATTGGCATGAAGGGATTTTTGAACTTCAGGAATGTTCAAGTATGAGGAGATGTAGGTATCGGAGCATGGGTCAAACGTTGATATCTGCTTTAATAGAGCAAAAGGGAGATTGAGGAAATCCGTAGAGAAAAAATAGAGAAAAATAAATATTTGGAGGAAATTAGAAAAGCTGCTATACATACCGGGTCAGGGTTTAAACGTGATGATGAGCAGAAAGGAGAGTATATATTGAAAATGAAGATGCCTTTCATAGCGTGATATGCTTGATGAATGTAGTCATTGCAGGCTATTGGATCAGACGAACCTGATGAGAAATTGCAATTTGAAACAATTCCCTGATGAATTTCATCAGATATGAGAGCATGTGACCACCAGAAGTCGTACGTCCCCGTGTTTTGTGTTTCCAGGTCAACATATGCATTTCCCATCTAAATAACAGAAAAACGCTAGTGTCATCGCTAAAACATGCATCTCAGGGTTAAGCAATGAACAAACTAAAAGAACGAACCGCGGTAATTAAGTTGATACTCACAGCAATTCCTTGCAAGTTAATGAGAGTTTGGTTGGTGATCTTGTTACTTTGAAGGATTAATTTGGCAAGTTGGGGCACATAATGCCCAGCATAGCTCTCTCCAGTTATGAAGAAGTCTCTGGTTTTGTATTCTGGAAACCTTTCCAACCAGTTGATTAGAAAGGTATAGGAATCTACTGCTGTTCTTGTATCTCCACTTTTGTCATAATCTGATGATGTATTTGAGTAAGAAAATCCAACACCAGCGGGAGACTCCAGAAATAGGACATTAGCCACTGCATGGCCAAGAGAAAAATAAATAAAATAAAATAAAAAGCCAACCTTATTTTTGGTTATCCGTTTTCTTGTAAGATTTATCATGAATAATTTGCACAGAAACACTGGAATTAGTTCTCACCATTGTTCCATGCATATTTGTTTTCTGATAGGGTTTTGTTATCACTATTGACTCGGAATGGCCCCAGTTCCATCATAGCTCCATTTCCAAAAGAAGAGCA
>QLOD02000029.1:20668033-20679400 GCA_003260245.2 Sideroxylon spinosum | reverse complement strand
TAAAGTTGAAAAGGATAAATTATGTGATGTATGTCAATTTGTAAGACAAATTAGAACATCTTTCTAATCTAAAAATAGAGCTTCAACTTTTAGGCCATTATAACTACTACACATGTATCATTTGGCTTTACTAGGACTTTAAGTCCTGGTAAATATCATATTCACTTGTGCTAGTTGTTGATTACTCTAAAGTTACATGGTCACATTCCTAACTCATAAGGATGAAGCTTTCTATGCTTATATAAAACTTTGTTGGAAACTTCAAAATGAAAAAGGATTTCTTATTTCTTCAATTAAAAGTAACCATAGTGGAGAACGTGATAATTCTTCTTTTGAAAAATATCATGATGAACAAGGTATAGACCATAATTTTTCAGCTCATAGAACTTTTTAACAAAATGATGTAGTTGAAAAGAAGAACAGGACTCTTAAAGAAATGGCTAGAACTATGCTTTGTGAAAATAATCTGTCAAAGTACTTTTGGGCCAAGGCAATTAACACCAGTTACCATATTATAAATTAAGTAATGATTAGACCCATTTTAAAGAAAACTTCATATAAGTTATGGAAAGGTAGAAAACTCAATATTAGCTACTTTCATACACTTGGTTATAAATGTTTTGTTTTGAATAATAATAATGATAACTTGGTAAAATTTGATACTAAATCAATGAAGCAATATTTCTTGGATATTCTACTTCTAGTAAAGCTTATAGAGTGTGTAATAAAGAACTTTAGTTGTAGAAGAATCTATTCATGTTGCATTTGATGAATCTAATAAATTTTCTTCCAAGAATATTGAAAATGATGATGACATAGGATTTAAACAAAGAATGAAAAACATTACCATTCAAGAAGAAAAAGTAAACTTAACAAAGGAAGATAAAGAAGAACCATTATCCATTGAGAATGCTCCAAAACTTGATGAGTTCAAGAGTAATAAAGAGGACTTACCTAAAGAGTAGAGATATGCTCACAATCATCCTAAGGATTTAATCATTCGAGATCCATCCAAAGGTAGAACTACTCATTCATCTCCTAGAAATATTTGTAATAATCTAACTTTTCTTTCTCAAATTGAGCCTAAATGTTTTCAAGAATCCAAAAATGATGAAAGTTGGATTTTAGCTATGCAAGAAGAGCTTAAACAATTTAAAGGAGATAAAGTTTGGGATTTAGTCCCTAAACCTAACGATCATCTTGTAATTAGAACAAAATGGGTTCTTAGAAAAAAAATGAATGAATTCTGGATAAGTATTAGAAATAAAACCCAATTGTTTACCCAAGGTTTTAATCAAGAAGAGGGAATTGATTTTGATGAAACTTTTACATTGGTAGCTAGATTAAAAGCATTTGGAATGTTAATTGTAATTGCATGTTTTAAAAATTTAAAGCTTTATCAAATAGATGTTAAAAGTGCTTTTCTAAATGGATACATTTTGGAGAAAGTTTATGTTGAACAACCTCCCGGTTTTAAAAATTATGAATTCCCAAATCATGTTTATAAAACCAAAAAGGATTTATATGGTTTAAAACAAGCTCTGAGGGCTTGATATGAAAGGTTGAGTAAATTTTTGATTGAAAATGGTTTTACTAGAGAAAAAATTGACACTTTTTTTTATTAAAACCAAAAATCCTGATATGTTTATTATTCAAATATAAATGGATGATATTATATTTGGTTCTATTAATGACTTTATTCGTCAAGAATTTCCTAAGCGCTTGCAAGATGAATTTGAAATGAATAAGACGGGAGAGCCAAATTATTTTTATTGGACTACAATTTAAGCAGACTAAGGAAGGCATCTTCATAAACTAAGCCAAGTACACAAAAGATCTACTCAAGAGGTTTGGAATGGAAAATACAGAGCCTATTGAGACCCTTATGAGTCCTTCAACCAAACTTGAAAAGGATGAAACTAGTTAGAAAGTTGATGAAAAACTTTATAGAGATATGATTGGCTCACTTTTATACTTAAAAATAAATAGACCCAATATTATGCTTAGTGTATGCATGTGTGCTAGATTTCAATCGTGCCTTAAGAATCTCATGTTACTGCAGTTAAACGTATTTTCAGATATATATTAGGAATACCTAATTGAAGATTATTTTATTCTAAGGACATTTCTTTTGCCCTTATTGATTACTCCGATGTGGACTTTTCTAGATGTAAGTTGATAGAAAAAGTACTAGTAGAACCTGTCAATTTTTAGGCATTTACTCATATCATGGTTTAGCAAGAAGCAATATTCTATAACACTATCTACTGTAAAAGCTGAGTATATCACGGCTAGAAGTTGTTGTGCACAAATTTTATGGATAAAACAACAATTAGAAGATTTTGTACTCTATTTTGATTATATTCTAATTAATTGTGATAATACTAGTGCTATTAACTTATTAAAGAATCCAATTCAACATTCTATGACCAAATATATTAAAATTAGATACCACTTTCTTAAAGATCATGTTCAAAATGGTGATTCTAGTTTTGAAATTTTTGAGACAAAAAATCAATTAGCCGGTCTTTTTATTAAAACATTGAATGAGGATAGATTTTGTTATATTCGTAGAGAACTCGGTATGTCTAATCCAATATGATATTGATTTAATCTCATAATGTGCTCATTGATGCTTATTTTACTACCATATTTTTAGGGGGAGCTAAATACATTTTAATGAAGTTTCTACATTAACATTGATGCATATATTTAGGGGTAGAAAAATTACTAATTTTAATTATTTTTTTCTCCTAATAATATTTTTGATAATTTCAAAGGAGGAGAAAGATAAAATATTGATGATTGAGATATTGAGCTTATATATCTATAGAAAATATTTTTTGATTTACAAATAGAAATTTTTTTCTTGATTTTTGTCTTTTGAAAAATTTAAGTCTTAAATCATCAATGGTTTGTCATCATCAAAAAGGGAGAGATTGTAGACCCAAGTTTTTTAAATTTAGTTTTATAATTGATTTTGATGATAACAAACACTGAATTGAATTTTTACATTAACTTTCATGGACATTGTCTAAAATGTTACAATTTAATTTTAATTTGATAGATTCAAGATAATTTGTTTGGAAGAGATTGATATTAATTTTTAGGTGTTTTTACATAATTTGGGTGAAGAAATAAAGGAATTTCAAAGTTTGGGGTAATGAAAATTAAAGAAAGATAAAGACTTGAACTAGAAGGTTAACTTGGATTAATAGAGAAATCAAATGTTAGTATATAGATGATATCTTAAGCTCTAATGGTTCAATTTTCATGATATTTTAACATAGTAGACTAGACTTCCACATTTACGAGTTTATTTAAAAATAATGCTTGTGGATCTGAAGTTAAGATGTCCAAACATGAGTTGGAAGACTAGTCATTATAGAAGATATTTTAATTTTAAATTCTAGAACTAGTATTGATTTTTGAGACATAAGTTATACTCTATAACTTTACAAATTCTCATTGTCGGTGTATGAAAAGAAGACTTATAAAAATATAAACTTTTGTAGTTTACAGTTCTTCAAATTCTAAAAGCATCATGGTGAAATAGTAGCCTTAATTGGAAACACATATTCACAACATCAGAAAAGTTATCTAGAGCTAGTGTCAGTTTGGAGGCTATATCTAAAGATCTAACCTTGGATGAAGCTTAAATTTTTCCACGCTATAGTTGACTTACATATTTACAAAGTCATTATTCTGAGGTAATGTAAGATATGAAAGTTATAAAGGTCAAAAAAAGGTCAGAAATGTATCTCAAAAAATCTATACTAAAAGGCAGCTTTGAAAGCAAAACAATTTAATTTCTATCAAGGCAAAAGTGTCTTTTCACTTAGTAACAACCAATTGGGTTTTTTTGCCTAGCATTTACTCTTTATCCACAAATTTTGAATAATTTTTCTAAATGCATTTCATTTCTTATTATCCATTTCATCTTGACATATTTTCTTTAACGGTTGAAAGTTTTATTTGCTTATCCTTTTTAAGCAACCTTATTCACACCTTCTGGTATTGCTATTTGAGATAATACCCCTTACCTCGGATGTGTAGATTTTACATATATATTTACATAGTAGATTTTGGCTTGTTCAACAAGATAGAGGACATAACAAAAAATAACACATAGCACCATCGGTAAAGAAGAAAAACAACAACCAAGAAAGAAGACAACATGACAAAAAAAAGAACTTAGACAAAATCGCAGCCGTCTAGGTTTTTAGGATTTTACATGAAGGCATATAACACTATATAGTTGCTCAACTAATAGGACAAGCCTAATAAATTTAATCATTACATACCCTTCCCCTAGGGTTTAAGAAAATTACATGTTTTCTTTAGAGTTTTAAAATTCTCTTAAACGTTACTAGAATTCAACATTTTTAAATGCAACCCAAAATTAAATTTTAATTGAATTAGAAATAAATGCCACTTAAATAATTTCTCAATAGTAATGAAAGACTAAACTAAATTTAACATTTAATTAATGGCTCAAAAATTTAGTTAACCAAATTTCTTACTACGAATTAAATTTTAACTCAAAGGAAAAAAAAAAAAAACTAAAGCAAAAATTTAAATTTCTTGGTCATTACAAATGGTGTCGTGGAGAGAAAGAATAGAGTCCTACAAGAGATGGTGTGCTCAATGCTACATGGAACGCAACTTCCAATGAAGTTTTGGGTTGAAGCTATACACACTGCGTGCTACATAGCCAATAGTGTTTATCTTCATCCCGGCACTTCAAAAACACCTTATGAGCTATGGAATGATAAGAAGCCCAATGTTAAGTATTTCATAGTTTTTGAGTGTAAGTGCTTAATTCTCAAGGATAGAGAAAACCTTAGAAAATTTGACTCCCGAATGGTGAAGAAATCTTCTCAAACCATTCTAATAGTCATGATTTTTGTGTTTATAATTTAAAATTTCTTCAATGATGGAATCCATAAATGTATTTTTTGATGATCATATTGATTCTACTATTTTTCAATAGGTTGAAGAAGATGAAGGTTATATGGAAGATACTGTTAAGGCAAATGAGAAAATTGATAAAGAGAAAGTTGAGCTACGAAAAGATGAGACTTTTGTCCCAATAGACACTACTACACAATTGAACAATCTTCTACTATTAGTCATTGGAGAAGTAACTGATAAAATGAAAACATGCAAGAAATTAAGGAATGAGGTAACTTTTGTGTGTTATGTTTCTTCAGTTGAACCTAAGAATGCTAAAGAAGCTTTACTTGATGACGACTGGGTGAATGCTATTCATGAAGAGCTGAATCAGTTTGTTAGGAATGATGTGTGGATCTTAATGCCTAAACCTACTCACACTAATGTGATTGGAACTAAATGGATATTTAAAAATAAAAGTGATGAGTTTGGTAATGTCATTAGAAATAAGGTTAGGCTTATTGTTAAGGTTACACTCAAGTGAAGGGTGTCGACTTGGATGAGACCTTTGCTCTTGTTCCTCAAATTGAATCCATTAGGTTACTTTTAGCCATTGCATGCTTTTTAAAATTCGAATTATACTAAATGGATGTTAAAAGTGCATTTTTGAATGGCATTCTTCAAGAAAAAGCCTATGTAAAGCAACCCAAAGGTTTTAAGGACCCAAAATTTCCTAACCATGTGTATAAATTGAAAAAGGATTTTTATGGTTTGAACTAAACACCAAGTGCTTGGTATGAGAAACTCACTACTTTCTTGCTTGAGTTTGGTTTTGTGAGTGGGAATGGAGACCAAACTTTATTTATTCGCACAAACTCTAAGCATATTTTAAATGTATAGATTTATGTTGATGATATTGTGTTTGGATCTATGTGTGATAAATATGCTATTGGATTTGGTAAATTAATGTCTAAACATATTAAAATGAGCATGGTAGATGAACTAAATTATTTCTAGGTCTTCAAATTAAATAGGAGGATGACGAAATTCTTATTTCTCAATCCAAATATGCTAGAAAAGTAACAAAAAAGTTTGGTCTCTCTAATGCTAGACACGCTAGAAGTCCTATAAGCACAAACACTAAACTTCACAGGGATCCAGTGGTAAGAGTGTTGACCAAACCATGTATAGAAGCATGATAGGAAGTTCTTTGTATCTCACTTCTAGTAGACCTAACATTACATTTAGCGTATGTGTGTGTGCTAGATATTAGTTTGACCTTAAAGAGTCACACTAGCATGCTATTAAAAGAATTTTGAAATATATCAATGGCACACTAGACTTTGGGTAGACCATTGTGCAGGATAATCTAATGTTGATTGGGCGAGTATTGTAGATGATCGTAAGAGCAATTTCGGTAGATGTTTTTACATTGATAATAATTTAGTCTTTTGGCATAGTAAGAAACAAAATGCCACATCACTGTCAACTGTAGTAGCTGAATATATTACTACGGGAAGTTGTTGCACTCAACTCTTATGGATGAAGCAAATGCGTGCCAACTATGATTTGGACTAGGGCACCATCACTTTATTTTGTAATAACGTGACTGCCATTACTATTTCTAGGAATCCTATTGTGTGTTCTCCCACCAAGTATATTAACATTAGATATCATTTCATTACGGAGTTAGTTGAAGAGAATGTGATTTCCTTGGAGCATGTGCAAACTGAATTATTAATTAAATGATCTGTTTACTAAACCCTTGGACGCCCATCGCTTTGAATCTCTTGGGAATCTTTGGATATTTGTGCACATCTTTGATTTATTTTTAGTAAAAATAAAAGGAATAAAAGTTTATTATTTGTTTTGAAGATATTTTAGGAATTCTATCTTCTTATATATGCATTAGTCATTCAATCAAATAAATTTTTATGAATTAAAATTTATTTTTCTATCTGAATTGAAAAGAAGTGTTTTGGTGAAATTTGCCAAAGTTTTGATGTTGACAGATCTTCCATATAACTTTCTTTCTTCTTATCTGGAGATATTGAATTAATGCTTGATGTATTTAAAAAACGTTGAAGAGCAATCAAAAAGAATAAATATATCATGTCTTAGAAAGGGTTACTGGTGGGACCAGTGAGAAAACCCTTAATGACTCGTTGATTGTTAAGGGAATAGTAACCTATCTATAAACACGTAAAAGTTGCTAAGATCTTGAAAGGGATACATATATATAGAGACAGAAAATATTATGGATGGATATATAAAAAAAATTTGCTCTTAATTCAATTGGTGCATCAAATTTAATCTCTTGACCTTGTGGTTTGTTTAAGGCGAGCATATAAGTTTGATTATTCATAATCTCTCATGTGCCCAAGCACTTTTTGGATGGATATATACATAAAAAAAAATTGCTCTCAATTCATTTGGTGCATCAAACTTAATCTCTTGACCTTGTGATTTGTTTGAGGGGGAGCATAAATGTTTCATTAGTTATAATCTCACATGTGCCCAAGCATTTTCTTTTGATTTTATGGCTTAATTCATCTCATGACACAGTCTTAGAAATAGATTTGGGAAGATAAATTTTTGTTCATGTAAATTCACATTGATTGGAAGATTGTTTTACATATTTGAATATAGGTAAATTTAAATCTCTTTAACATTGGTGAATTTTCTTATCCATTTTTGGTTTTTATTTATTTTTTAATTAATTCTTTTTGCACAAAATATGACCTAAAAGATTTGTCTAGAGAGGTTCACAGGCTAAGCGATGGGAAGGCGATCCTTCTAGTCTTAACTAGTATAGGTAGCAACTAGGCCATTCGGAAGCCAATCCTTCGACCTATAGGGTGCACCTTGTGCATTGGGAAGGTAAAGCTTTGAGCTACTGATACATATTTTGTGTGCCAATTCATCTTTCGGCCTGCACTGCTCCCAAACTCCTCGAGTCTCGTATGTTGCATATGTCTTAGATAAATCTTGCATTTGACTTTAGATAGTCTAGTTTTAGTTCCTCATTTCATTAGGGTTGTGTTCTAAAGTCTATAAACCTAGGGTTTATAAGTTTTTGATCTGATTTTGCATATCCCTATGTGGTTGAGTCAAGATGGCCAAAAATAGGGGTAAAAATCCTTCCACTGGGACATGTAGATTCATATATCATAGTGAATATAGATCCCTGTTCTAAAAAACCCTTGTTCTCGTAGAGTGGCAGATGAAATTAGATGATTTTTCTACTATCAAACCTTTGTTTGGAAATTTGGGTTGGGAATCTATTACTAATACATCTAGGTCTACTGCTGTGAAAGTTGTTCAAGAATTTTATGCTAATTGAAATGAACATTGTGATTTTGATACACAATTGATTCACTCTTTGGTTGTTAAAGTTCCTGTTACAATCACCACACCATTGCTACCTATCTAGGTATAAAGAGACGTTCACCAATTGAAAGATTAACCTTGTTTTACCGACTCAAGATGGTATGTCTCCCACTCTAGCTTAGTTGAGCACTATTTTCAGGCCTCCACCTTAGATTGGAGAAACTTATGTTCATAAGTTGCTAAATACTAATTATAGAATGCTCAATCTATTTGTGTCTGCCACCATAGACCCCAACTGTCATCACTCAAACCTTGCTATATGTCATGGTCATATCATTTATGCTCTATTGATGGGTCCTAATTTTGACATTACACTATTCATTTTCTGCCTCATTTATACATCCCGACAACTGAAACACACTTGAGATTCTCTTTTGGTGTTCTTATCATTAATATCTTGTTGAGACATGGCATCGAGTTATCTACTGTTGAGTCACACCAGTTGAATCAAATTTCTTGCATCATTGATTGCGAATCCATGAGTCAAGCTACTAACTTCACTTAAGATGATCCTAACACTCCAGAGTCCAGTAGAAGTTCTCGTTCATTCACCATGAACCAAATTTCATTGTCCTTGATCGGATTGGAAATGGAAGTAATAGGTATTCATGTGAATCAGGATACATTATCAGTTGATGTGCAGGCCTTGACTGCCTTATGTATTACAAATCTTTAATCTCTTCATCAGAAGATTAATAATTTATTAGCATATGAAGATGAACTTTAAGGAGATATGAATGATGATGCTGATGATGGTGGTATAAATGAAGGTAATGGTGGAGCTAGTCTCTGCTAGTTGCTTAGTTTGAAAATTTCAATTGGTATCATTTACACATCTTAACAATTGAAACATACTCGAGATTCCCTGCCATTTGGTGTTCTCATAACTAGTATCTTCTTGGAACATGGAATCGAGTCGCCTATTGTTGTGTTACACTAGCTGAATCCAATTTCTCGCTTCACTGCTAGCAAATCAATGAGTCAAGGTATTGACTTAACCCTAGATAATCCTGATAGTTTAGAGTTAAGCAAGAGTTCATGTCCTTTCAACATGAATCAAGTTTCATTGTTCTTGATCCGGTTGGAAGAGAAAGAAACAAGTATTCGAGTGACGCGGGATATATTGTCAGCTGATGTGTAGGCCATGACTACCTTCTGTACTGTAAATTTTTAATTTCTTCATTAGAAGATTAATAATTTGTTAGCATATGAAGATAAACGTCAAGGAAATGTGAATTAAAGTTCAAGATCTTCTTGATTCATGCCGATACATTGGAGAAAATATTGTCCAAATCAAGGAAGAGTCTTAAAACATAATATGGAAACAAACTCTAGAAGATTATGAAGACTAAATACATTTTAGAGAGGCTCACAAAGAAGCCGTAGGGAATCTGATGGTTCAAGCACTGAAGACTTAAAGCTAAAAACTAAAATAGAGAACCTGACAGCCGAGGGGTAGAGAAGGCGATCTTTCAAACCCCTTGATAGTGCACCCTACAGGCAGGGTACAAGGAAGGTGATGGTTCGACCAAAGAAGATTGTATCAAATTTTGTTTCTTATTCTATCAGTCTAGGGCAACAACTTGTAACTCTATAAATATTTACCCGTTCTGAATATAAGATATATACACAGGGACATTATAGAGATTTAGAGAGAGATTTTTTCATTCTTGAGAGATTTCATGATCTTTCTCTAGCCATTATTTAATTCATTCTTCTTTTATTTTTTGTGAAACTCCACTTATAAGGTTTGTCGAGTGATTCGTAGTGAGTCTGATTAGAGTCTTATAACCCGTTGATAATAGAATTTGTAATAGAGATTTTCTCCCTATGAAAGGGTTTTCTTGTCAATTAGTTATGTTATTTTGTATGATTGTTTGATTTGGAAATTTCACCTTTCTTAACTTAGCCATGATAATTTTAACTATCAAATTCTTGTGCATGGGTTCTTTGAAGGAGTTCAAATGCTTGAGTGTATTCTTGATCAATTACGAGTGAAGATTTTTTTTCATGTGTTAAAGAAAGTGGCCATTATGATTGGTGTGACAAGGGTTAGAAGAGTAGACTGTATATATTATAGTAGTCTTCTTTGCAACCATTTGTGTGTAATAAAAATTTTGGTTTTTGTGATTTGACATTTTTTTCTACCTTATTTGAGAGGGATTTTCATTGTAAAAATCATTGTGTTCAGTCTCTTATGTTTTTTTTTTTCACTTTAAGATTGTGTTTGATTGTGGTATTAAGACCAAATTGCAACAAATTAGATGAGTTGCCTTTTACAAATATTAACACTTGTAATTAGATAAGACCTGATTTCTTTGTGTCGAATAAGTTTAACCATTGACGTTTTAAAAGTCACGTTATGATTCTAGACCTCACATACCTAGGGCAATGAGGAAAAATAGAAATAAATTTTTTTTCAAAACCTATTGAACCAAAACCCAATGCCCCAAGGCTCAATCACATCCCTAATAAAGTTAAAGGAGTAAGCCTAGTTATGTAGAGACTATTATTTTGCATGGACTAGGATTTGAATATTGTTCTATTTTTTTTTTTAGTTCCATTAGATCATATAGTTTAATTGTGATTCATCGCATGATTAATTTTTGTTTTGCTTCATTATTGAAAACTAATAAAAAAATAAAATCTAAAAAAATCCAAAAAGATTTTTGTGAATTCACACTTTAGTACTTCATTATAGTTTTAGCATATTCTATGGTCTTATCTATGCTAGTATAATGTGAATAAAAGTGTATGAACATAATAAAAGTGTATGAACATAATAGTTTGGCGGGTAAATGGGGACGGGGACAGAGAATTCGTTAATTAACAAGGATGGGTATAGGGAAAATTTTCATCCCCGAAAGGGGGATGAGGATGGAGATGGGTAAGGGTACTGCTAAATGGAGACGGGAACGAGGACGAGGATAATCATACATTCCTTATACCCGTTCTGTTGACATCCCTAATAAAGATATGCGGGTTTACGAAAAGATTGATTCAATCTAGACTGTGAGTGATTGTCTATAATTAATTAATTATAAGATTAAATTCAAAAAAGTAATTAATTATTTTACATGTGAA
>QLOD02000029.1:20566780-20581494 GCA_003260245.2 Sideroxylon spinosum | reverse complement strand
TTAAACCATTTATACCTGAGAAGATGTTTGAGATGTCTTTTGTTTTCTCACCCGTTCCAAGCATGATTTGATACGGCGTTTCCCAACTACTTGAGGTTTACATTTCTTCTTTAATCCCGTTACTCCAACCTCCATCAGTTCATACGAAATAGGTGAATTCAAATCATTTCCATCACCTGACGTCAATTCAAACTCATCGATGATGGAGTGAGCCTTGCCTGTGTGGGATCTAATCCGCTCAAGTACCTCATCATTACCAAATGCATAGTAAGCTACCTGCAACCATTTCGAACACAATATACCAAGCTTTTGCAACTTTGTCAACTTGTTACATGGGCTTGCCAATGCATTTGATAGGCCGCTCTTTGCATGTTTGGTCCCACTCTTAATTATGTACTTATTTGGAATTTTCCCAATTTGAAGGACATTAAAAAGGATCAAAATATGCGAGCAAAAATAACCACGCATCTCATACAAGCAACAAGAACATGTAATTGTCATAGAAGACGGATCAAAATGTATATTGTAACCTTTACCTCCTTCGTATGCAATTCAAATGTGCGGAACCTTAATTGGATCTTTCTTATCCAATGAAACATTAAATTCAAGCAAAAATTGTTCACTAAAAAGTTTAAACAAATTGGGAGTATAAGTTTCCGCGGCATGTCTCAAAATGCTTGAAGTAGCAACTGCTAGGTAAGGAGTTATTTGTTAAGATTTACAATCACTTAATATTTCCTTTTCTCGAACATCTGTCAAAAACATCTCAAAACTAGTAAAAAATTTCTCCATTCGTAGCCCATTTCCCAAATGTTGTTTCGCCCTTGCATTTACACTTCCACTCAAATGTGTACTGCGTGCCCCGGCAGTAAATGTGTCCTTCATGTAGGCAATACAGTACTGAATTCTCTTTTCATAAAGTGCTTGAAGCCATTTATTTCTGAATAGGCTAAATTGTTCTACCATTTGTTTTTACCTTTCCTCAAACTCATCAATATCGAAATACTCATACATGCACTTAGAAAGTTCTCGTATGAATTTTTTTTTTTAGCCACAAGAATACCGCTTAAGTTTTTCATAGTATTCAGTAAACTGTGCCAAGTACAAAGTCCATGACGAACTGTGGGCATAACTACTTCCAATGTACTTTTCGTGGCAGCATCTTGGTCTGTGAAAATTGTAATTGGCATTTTTTCTCCATGACATCGAAGAAATGAATTAAGTAACCATCCAAATGATGCATCCGCCTCATCAAACAACAACATACCCCCAAATACAATAGTTTTGTTTGTGATTGTTAAACCCAGTAAAAATGCTCAAAGGCCGCGATTCCTTATTAGTCTCAAAAGTAATGTCAAACATAATCACATCACCAAAGCATTGATAGTCAACCAACATCTTTGCATCCGCCCAAAAAAAATATTAGTAATTTGTCCATCACAATCTAGTTGGAAATCATGAAAGAATGATGGACTTATCTTAGATTGTTCTTAAAAATACTCCAAGATTGTTGTCGCCTCCCCTAATTCTAAATCTTTGACTCGTACGTATATATGACTTTACATCCTCCCTAATAAAGTCAACATTTTCAAATCTCCCAGCTTCTATGCTCATATACCTATGCATTGTTTTAGGGCCAAGCCCAGCTTCTATTACAGCAGAAATAGCCCGAGCTTAGACTGGATTGATGGCCCGATGTGCTCTAAGGAGATGAGTAGTTTCTTTACCCTTCAATACATGATTATGTTCTTCAACAAAGGATATCACATAATAATTCCCCTTCTCATTCAAAGACAATCCTATTTTTACATCACATCCGCATCTTATATCTGAATGATGCTTGGAAAAATTACGACGTGAATCTTTTGCCTTTACACCTTCTCGAGAGCATACATATATCCTAGATCTTACGACTCTATCACATTTTCTCCTATTTGAGAATTTTATTCGACCTCTGAATCCGTTGTCTTGTGCATATTTGGTCCAAAATACAAGACTTGCATCTAATGTATCAAACTCCATTGCAACAGATGGTGTGGAAACTGTTTTACATAAATCCAATGGTATTGAAGCATTTTCAGATAAATCCTCCCCTAATGGTGTTGAAGCCTTTTCACATAAATTCTCTCGCAATGGTGTTGAATCCGTTTCACACAAGTCTTCAATGTGATAATTATCCAAACCATTCACAGTCGTTATATCTACAATAACATTAAACAATATAATTGCAAATCAAAATTTTTTATAGAATGAAAAATTAAAAAATGAAGTCATTTAAATTAAAATATTACACTAGCAATTACATTTGCAATTATATAATTTTTCCATTGTTTATGTAGTAAGCAGTTTATGTACATAATTTTTTAGAATTTTTTATTCAATAAACAATATTTTAGTTATAAAACATTTCAGACATACATTGTATTTCACAATTGCACAATTTTTTTTTATTGGCTAAGTAAATAAATTGTATTAAATAAATAAATGTACTGAGTAAAGGGATACGCCCCTATGCTTCTTATCTGAACAGACTCAAAAGTGAGTATAAAAATTTTTAATAAATTTAGGTTACCAATGAAAAATTAAAAAATGAAGCCATTTAAATTAAAATATTACACTAGCTATTACACTTGTAGTTATAGAATTTTCTTCTTGTTTATGTAGTAGATAGTTTGTAAAGTAGGTAATTTTTTAGAATTTTTTATTCGATAAACAATATTTTAGTTATAAAACATTTCAAACATACATCGTATTTCACAATTGCACAATTTTTTGTTTCTTTTTTTTTTGTTTTTTGCTAAGTAAATAAATTTTATTAAATAAAGAAATGTACAGAATAAAGGAACACGCCCCTATAACTCTTATCTGAACAAACTCAGAAAAGAGTATAAATTTTTTTAACAAATATAGTTTACCAGTTAATGAATTCATTGTAGATTGATAAGGAAAATCCAAGTATTCTCCATGAATCGGTTGATTTTCATCCGCAAAATTCATCTGTGAAGGTTGCTAGAACCTCTTTCTACTAGTTTTGTCTGAAAAGAGTGAAGAATGGTAGAAGAAGAATGTGGGATCTCTGTTTCTCTAAGTAGAACAAAAACAAAGAAGAATGCTAAAATTTCAGATTTTTGGAACTTCAATTCTTGGGGGCAAAGAAAGTGACTCCAGAGTTTTGAATCTCAGAACCTCCTTCAAATTAACTTGAAGGGCTCTCGCAGCCATCTCTCTTTGAGCGGTACTGCAAGCTTGGATGGTGTTAGTGTTGGTGGGAGGACATGAAGACAAAAGAAAAACTGAATGACGAAGAAGATGAGAAAAAGCCGCAGGGAAACCAAAAAAATTCAGAACAACGCCAAAAAAATAAAATCATCAAACGACATCGTTTTGGGTCGACCTTGCCTTTGAGTTTCCAAACAAATTAGGCGGCAAATTCAATGCATACATATCCCGGAAATGTTTTGGTGAAGAAAGTTATCAGAGCAGTATATACAAACTTATACTATTTATATATCCTAACTAATAATTTGTATCAATCGTCCTTCTCCATTAAAATATTAAATATTAAATAGTTACTTTTATCAATTTAAATTTAAAATTAGACTTTAGAAAAAAAAAATTACTCTTTTAAAACTAATTTATTCAAATATTTCTAAAAATAAAAAAAATAGAATGATGAATATAGAGAATGTTACATAAAATTTGATAATTAGTTTCTATATATTATCAATCTCAATCTCAGCCGTTAGATATTAGTTTGTAGGAGAGACATTTTTGAGATGTGTTATGTTTTATTATATAAATTAAAACTAATAGAATGATGAACATAAAAAGTGTTACATAGAATTTGAATAATTTATTAATAAATTTTTAATTGATTTATAAAAATAACTCAAATATAAAATATTATTATTAATCATTTGTATTTTATAAAATAAAGAAAATATAGTAAATGTGGTTAATTTAAATTTAAAATTAGAATTTAGAAAAATAACTACTCTTGAACTTAATTAATTATCAATATTTTTTTTATACTTCTAAATTTTAAAAATAATTAGAGTCATTGTTAATTTTTTTTTTATTTGTGTTTTCTTAGTTCAATTACATTTTTATCTGCATTTTTTATTTAATTATTAATGTAGTTAAAATATATAAATTTAACAATCATACTAGATTCTTAAGTAGGTGAGTTCCCTTTTCGAAGTTATGATCAAGTGAATCCCTTTTCAGAACTCAAAAAAGTCGGTCATTTTAAAACCTACGAGGTTTTATAATTATTATTTATTAGAATCATACGCCATAATTCTAATACTTTTATAAGCAAAAAAAAAAAAAGAAGAAAATGAAGTTGTTGCATTTTGCCGATGTGGAACAAAAAATTAAGAGTTTTGTGAATGTAAAATATTTCAGTCATTTATTAAAGAATAATACTTAATCTTAGCCGATGGGTCTTAGTTTATGAGAGAAACATTTTTAAAAATCGTCTTATTTTATTATATAGATTGTCATTTAACAAATGATAAAAAATAATATTTTTAAGTAAAAATACATTTAAAATAATAAATTTTTTTTTACAAAATTCACTTTAAATTGTTATATTAATAATAATTATTTTCATTACTTGATCACATATTTAAGATTGTTAAATTATAATACGTTTAATATTAATATTAAACATACAATGATAACTTATACATTTGAATGAAATAAAATATTAAAAAAATATAATAATAATTGAATACAATAACATTAGAGAAAAATAGATTAAATTATGAAAATCATATCTTGTTTTTAGATAATAAGGATGTTCAAGTGAGAATCTAGTAGATGAAAACCAATCAAAACAATTATAAATATTAAAATATATATTTATTCTCTCACTCTCTTTTTGTATGTACACAAAAATAAATATTAATCAAATCCCATCTTTCAAAAGATTAAAAAAGAAGGAAAATACTTTGATTTTCTAAGTTCTCATTACAAAACAGAAGACATGTTTAGGAAATCTATATTTTAATTCAACAAAAAACAAAGGTATCGCCATGTAAATCACATAATTATGACACCAATTATATACATATATATCAAACATAAACGGAGACTTAAAATAAAAAGTTTAGGTACGTTCTAAGCAAATCATAGAGATTTTGGAAATGAAATTACTATAATAAAAGTTCCCAAAAAATCTAAACGAGAAAAGACTTGTGATTTCAGAAGTAATTATCCTATACCACTCAAATTAGAAGATTGTAAATAATTATTATATATATATAATACTGAAAGAGTTTTACTCCACTAAAATTAAAACACCATAAATAATCATAAATTAAATAATATAAGATATAATTGTGCTAGGAAAATAGGCAGTATTTTATTTCGTTTAAGATTTATATAATAATTCTAAAAGTCGTATTAGGATTTATATAATAAATATTATTGTTAGTGTATTAAATATATATTAATTCGGATAGTAGATTTATATAAAAAATAAAATTATTTAAAATAATTATAATTAGATCTCACATGTGATATGAAAATCTTATAAAATTATTTTGTTAATTAGATAGTTGACTTATGTATTAAATAAATTTTTTTAAAACAATTATAATTAAGTGTTATATGTCATAACTATAATACCTAATTAAGTGTTGGGTGATGCAATGGAATTTTCTAAATCCTACTTATATATAATTAACAACTGATATAGCCTCTGAGATGTACGAATTTATTATATTATATGATTAAGTTGAACGGTAAATATTTAATTTTACAAATCACTAAAAATACCATGTAGTTTTTTAATAAAAATAACGTAAGTACAATATATTTGCCTATTTGGGCTTCAAATTTGACAACTATTCAAAAGTGAATAATCTGAAACATTTGGTAGCAACAATGGTGAGTCAATACAAAGGTTCGAACAGAACCAACCCACCCTAATCAATACAAACGGTGGGAGGGGGAAGAAAGAAATTAAAGTTTGGCACCTTCGGTTCGGTGCGGTTCTACTTTCCATTTGGATGTAAATCAATCTTTTGGAGAATAATACATACACATATTATAATTTTTTTTTTAATTATAATTGAGATTCAAACTCACTTTTACAATTTATGCTGTTGGAATTAAGTTGGGTTCAAAAAAAAAATCTTTTAAAATGTGAAGAAGACAGACTTCCCAAATTCATATTTGATTCAAGAGTTAAATGAAAGCTACTTCATGACTGAAGAAAAACATGTTATGTTTTTAAATTGGATACTATAATATATATGTTAATTAATACAAATGAGTTGTATTAGACAATTATCTAAAATATAAAAAATATTGTCATTTTTTCAACAAATAATGGAAAGGTAGTATCTTTTAAGTAAAGATATATTTAAAATAATAAAAAATAATATTTTTAACAAAATTTATTTTAAATGTGTTATTTAATATTAATAATTATTTCATCATCATATGACTTGATCACATATTTAAAATTATTAAATTATATTATTTTTAATTTTTAATATTAAAATATAATGATAACTTGTATACTTGAAGGAAATAAATATTTAAGAAAATAATAAAATAAAAATCGAATGCAATAGCAGTAAAGAAAATATATAATATATTATGAAAATTTATATCTTGTGTTCACGATATGAAAAACAATTAAAACAATTATAAATAGGGTGAAGATATTTGCACGTTTCTATTAGTTTCTCTGCTTAACAATAATTTGAATTAAAAAGGATAGTATAAGTGAAAAAAGTTAATAAAGAAGTGTATTTAATTTTTTTTATGAATATTATATATAAATAAATTAAATGTTTTTTGTGCCTAAAGAACCCGTAAACTAAATGATCTTATATATATATATATATATATATGTGTGTGTATGTATGTATATATATATTTGAATTTCAAATTTCAGGCAAGACCATCACACGGTCGGATGACCGTACATGTAGAAAAATATAATGTCAAAAGAGTTGTTTTAGTATATAGATATACACGTATATAAAGTGTATATGTATATATCTGGACGAACATATCAATGGAGAGAAAAACTTTCAAGTGAAACTTTACTGAAGAATGTATCAATCGTGAAAATTTACAAAGAAATATGTATAATCTTAATTCTATTTTTACATATATTAATACAATTGAAACTGTTAGTTTAAGTTTATAAAAGATATATAGTACACAAAATCTAAGCATCAATAATTAAGTGTGTATAAGATTCCGCATACTTAATTTATTTTAATTATTTATTATTAATTATCAATTAAAATAAACAATTTTAGCAATTAAGTATCATTAGGAGTCCATATAATTAAAACTTACTAACTAATTAAATTACTAATTCTCAAAATCATTTCAAAATTTATTATTAATAATCTATTCAAAACTTATATAATAATATTTTAGTTAAATATTAGATTCTACGTATTTAATATTTTAATTTTAATTATTATCAATTGTTAAGTATATTTAGAATTCTAGATAGTTAATATTATTTTATTTTTAGTTGAAGGAGGAGAAAAGACTGACCTCTACGATCTTTGCATGATCTCCATACCCGAAATCCAAGCCCGAGACAAAGTCTTGAAGAACTGCGGATTACCCGAGGAGGAGTATCTTGTTCTCTTCACTCCAAACTACAAAGAAGCGATGATGTTGGTTTTTTTTGGGGGGGGGGGGGGAGCTACCTTTTCTTCAGACGGAATCTCTCTGCATGAGCATCATTGGCCGGGAAGAGAATGATTTCATAAGGGAATTTATGCTTTGCAGTCTTGACAATACGCATGCTCATCCTTCGAAGATCACCTGCCTCTTGATCAGGAGAAAATCCTATATATATATATATAATCTATTCAGACTATTCTACAAGTGTGTTTTCGCAGTATATAGCTCATTGAATGGGCAATCCTCATGAGAATCTTGAAAGTTGGTTGTAATTTTTCTAGAAGGTTGAAACTGATTCTTCTTGGGTAATTGATTATAAATTTTGCATTTTTCAGTTAATGAAAGCCAAACCACTCTAGATGATCGTCATTGGCTGAACCCAGGTTTGCCTCCTTTAATATGTCACCTTGATTCGTGACGGGAGATACGGCCATCTTATGATTCAGAAAAGTATGTAGAATAATCCCCTAAGTTGCTTTTCACTAGCCCTAGAACTGTACATTGAATTGTTATTCCTATTATATCACAATTAAGGATAAAACAATAAATATTAAATTTGAACAAAACTTGAAGAAAACGAATATAATTGATTGATAAAGTCTACTATTAGATAACTTACCCAAAAAAAGGGCAAGTTTTAGATATTATATCCTTGAGACAAATTTTACTCTTCGTATTGGTATTATCCAGGATACAATGATGAAACATAAATACAAACAACACAACAATGTATTTGTCTTACGAACCAAAACACTGTTTTGTACTCTCAAACTTTTCTAATACAATAATGCAGAGAAAAAGAAACTTGAAATTAGAAAAGAAGAAAAGGAAAATTTGACGCGAATGGATGAATTTTATAGAAAAAAAATGCTAATTAAGAAGGATATCAATAGAATAGTTACTTCTTTTCATAAACGTATATGTCTGTTTCCTATCAATTAACTGATATGCTTGGAGAAAAAATTCTATTTAAATTGACGTAATTTTGAACATTAAAACTATTTATTAAAACTATGTTTTTTAATAAAATTAACCACTTATTAAAATTATATGGTTTTGATAAATTTTTTCATATTCAAATATGAGAATACTTATCTAAGTGTGTTAATTTGGAGTCATTTTTCTCTTTCATTACTTATTCATTTCAAGCAACGAAATGTACCATGTTAATCTCCTAATGCAATAGAACGAGTCGACATAAATTAATGACCCAATCAAAGAGTTGGGCACACTTTTATTTGGCTCTCAAAATGGATAAGATTATCATGTTGTCTAACCTGAATCAAATCAATTTTTTTTTATCAGTTCTCTTCACTGACATCATCTTCCAGTGACAAAAGAGTTCATCAACGAGGTGAAATTCCAAAGGTGCGACTATGATAAAACCACTACAAGCTGAAGGGCTATGTTCAAAAACAACGTTCTCACGTGAATGTTTCTTTCTGGACAAGCTGGATTTGGAAGTATCTCGTGGCTAAATCCGTGAGCCTTGTGAGTTGCATTTATAATCTGATGCTATTTGACCCAAAAGTTTATGGCCTTTTTAAGAAACTTGATATCTCAAATACCACACTTAAGACCAACATTGGCATTGATTTACAGCAATTGAAGACTACAAAACTGCTCAAATTTACTAAAAAGCAATCAGCCAATTCTGCTATTTCAACTCTATAACAAGTCTTTGAGCCAATCACAAACTGCAATCACCCAAAACTGCTACTTCACTCTATAAGAAGTCTTTGAGCCAATCACTAACTTTTTGATAAGAAAAAGAAAAGGGGATTATCAACCACACACTGCCGGAAGCAAGAATCAAAAAGCAATAAATTATCATTTCTTTTTCGAACCAGACAATAGAACAAAGGATTAAATTTAAAAGTAAAAATCACTTATTGGTGTAATTTTTATTACCCAAGAGTCTCGCATATAAATCAGCTACCATTATTAATATTAACTGGGAGATAATGGTCAAGATTCGGGTTTATAATTGGGGTTAAGATTTATAGGATCACATTAAATTCCATAAATAGATAAGCATCTGATTAGTATTGAGTAAACAATTCCAAATAATTTCCATCCAAAGATCTCTCCTAAACAGAAGACATCCATAAAGAGAGGGTGCGGCATATTCATTAATGTATGAAACTCCTTAATATAGAAAAACTCTGCCAAAAGATTACTATTCAGAAATTTTTTGCTAACTTAAGTATGTGGCAGATATCACACTTGTATTCATAGTAGATAGATTTTCATTTTTTCTAACTGATCAAGTTCTTTGAGGTCTGAATTAAGAATCATGAAATTATAGCATCATCAATAACTAATATCCTTGAACTTAAAATAAAAATTAAAAAAAAAAGAAGAAGAAGAAGAAGAAAGAAAGAAAAAACCTATTTATATATCCATAGTACTTAAGGGTAAAGTGAAACTTTTTATATATCAAAGAGAACTATTTTAGCTCCTAATAATTTTAAGAAATGCATTTACACCCTTGTATTTCATATTATCAACATTTCTACCCCTAATTTTATTTAATTTTTAGTATATATTTTTGCATTTGTACTTAAAAATTGAATACTATTTATATTTTCATTTTAATATTAAGTATGAATGAGATCAAGGTAGATTTTTAAATTTAAAAAATATAAGTAATTTTCACCAACAAAGTATAAGTACAAATACCTATAGAACAGATCAAAGAAACGACCATTATTACAAAGCTGAAGTGTATATATATTTTTATAGAATATATTTATTTAAAAATAAATATTTATATATATTAAAAAATAAGGGAGAATATATAATATTTATATATATTTATAGATAAAATATATAATATTTATAGATATTTACAATATTTCTATATATATTTATGTATATTTATATGTAAACAAATATTTATATATTTATATATATTAAAAATGTGAGGGAGAAAATATAATATTTATATATATTTATATGATTTATATTAAAATATACTGTATATAGAAGATGGGGGAGAATCTATTTCAACTTCCATTCTTGGGGGTAGTATAATTTTTAATACTTTGTTTTTCCTTTTCTTATGTTTTTTTTTTTTTTTTTTTGAAGTGAAACTACTCAATGGTAAAAACCAACCCTAGCACACGTGGATGAGTGAGTATCTAATACACGTACAGTCTCAACATATTATGAAATGATGGTTTTATCCTCACCTTAATGATGATTTATAATGAACAATAGACGAAGAAATCTGATTGTTGCAATTAAAACTATTAAGACCAAAGTGAGACCGAGGGTAAAATATAGAAATGGTTTTTGTATTTTATTTTATTTTTTTTTAACAAACCAAACACTAACTAAACTGATTTACATTCAAATGGAAAGTAGATGAGCCGGAGGGAACAGTAGATGCCATACTTTAATTTCTGTTCTAGCCTTTGTATTGACCCACCAATGTTGCTACCAAATGTTTCAGTGACTTGTAAAATCAAATCTTTAAACTAAGGCCATCCTAACCTCAACTCATTTTATTTAATTAACTTTTTTAAAGTAATGAAATCTAAAAGAAAATTAAATACAATTTAGTTAAGAATTAAACAAAAGTATATTCATATTCAAGAAGAAGAAGGCCTAGATCTTCTATCAATTTTTATTGTATGAAAAAAGAAACAATAAATAACAAAAAAGAAAAATAACACGTAAATATGGATAGAACATAAGGTTTATTTCATTTAAAATTTTATTATTTTGGTTTTATACATCTAGATCTTACACGTCTTATAAATGTGTAACTAGATTTCGGAAATTTGAATTACATTATCTCAGACATTTCTATTAGATTTTTCTATTGAAAAAATAATTCTTGATCCATTCATTATTATAATATTAATGTTTGTATTGATTGGAGTGGCATGATTCTGTTCTAACTAACCTTTGTATTGACCCATCAATGTTGCTATCAAATATTTAAGCTTATTCACTTTTGAAGTGGTGTCGAATTTGAAGCCCCGTTTGGTAACGTTTTTGTTTTCTATTTTTTTATTTATGTTTTCAAAATTCTGTAAACTGACAATAAAAACATGTTTGTTAAATCTGTTTTTGTTTTTTTTGTTTCAGAAAAAATGAAAACTTAAACAGAATAACGAAAACAAAAAAAAAGTGTTTTCACTCTATTTTCTTTTTCTGTTGGAAACATTTTTATAAATTTAATTATCATTTAAAATAAATTACTTTATTCAAATATTTTATTAAACTGAAAATATTATTAATAAATAATATAATTTAAATAAATAAATTTGTAATATATTCATCAATTATTTTTAATAAATAATTAAATTAAATTAATTATTAAATAAATTTATTTAATAAGAAATATAATTATTAAATTATTTTTAATAAATTAAAATTTATAGTTTAATACAATAATTAATTTAATTTAATTAATATAAATACATTTTATTAAATAATTTTGATAAAATATAATTTAATTTGACTATGATATTTTACTAAAATAATTTAATAAGATATATTTTTAATTTAGTAATTAATCTGATTAATACAAGATATATTTTATTAAATAAATTAATTTAATTAATATAAAATACATATTTTTAATTATTTTTAATAAATAATAAAATTAAATTGATTAATTTAACTTAAATTTTATACTTAATTTAATTTAATTAATTTAAGTAATATTGAATATATTTTATTAATTTATTTTTAATAAATATCACTATTAGATTAATTAATTAAATTTAATTTAATAATTATATTAATTTATTTATTTTTAACTAATATTAAATATTTTTTATTAAATCATTTTTCATAAATATCATAATTAAATCATTTGAATTATTATGAAATATATTTTAGTAAATATTATAATGAAATTATAATTAATATATTTTATATTTATTGGATTAAATAATATAGTGATTATATTTATTCAATTTTCAAATAAATAATATTATTAAATTAATATGAAATATATTTTTTAATTTTATTAAATTTTTAGAAACTAATAAAATTAAATATTTTATGAAAATAAAAAATTAATAATTATAAACAAAATTGTATTTTCAAACACAATTTCAATTTTTATTTTAAAAAAAATAAACAATAACACAAAATACAAAACAGAAAACGATAATAGAAAAACAACAATAGAAAAATGAAACGGGTCCATAGTACTTACTTTAATTTTTTTAAAAACTACTATTTTCAGTGACTTGTAAAATCAAATCCTTAAAACATATGCCTAATTTTACCCTCAATTTAGAGTTCCCCCACTCTCTAAAATTGTTTTCTTTCCCAATTCAGCTAATTCAAAATAAAGTGCGTCTTACCTGTAGGTTTAAATGCATAAAATCGAAATTACACAGAAAATATACGTGCAATAAATTTTAAAAAATAATAATAAATGTAAGGGTATATATGTCAATTTTTATGAATTGGCGCTTAAACTAAGCTTGTATATATACACACAGTCGTCTCTTTCCATTCCATGAGCCAGCTTCATCCCTCTTTGTTTCTCCTTTAATTCAGCTATGGCAGCCGCTGCTTCAAATCCTGCCATCTCAAACTCTCTCTTCATCTCGCCTTCAACTTCCCCAAATTTTCTTTCCAACTTTACCCTCCACAATGTCTCTAATCCCCAAAGATCCACCCTCCGCCGCCGTTCCCTCATCTCCAGCGTCCTCCACAGCCCCAAACCTGCCACTGGAAACCCTAAAACGTTATAGCCGAAAGTCCGTCCGGACGAACCCAGAAAAGGCGCCGAAGTCATTGTCGAGGCACTCGAGCGCGAGGGTGTGACGAATGTCTTCGCCTACCAGGTGGCGCGACATTAGAGATCCACCGGGCCCTCACGCGCTCCTACATCATCCGCAATATCCTCCCCCGCCACAAGCAAGGCGGCGCGTTCGCCACCGAGGGCTACGCCCGCGTCTCCGGCCGCACTGGCGTCTGCATCGCCACCTCGGGCCCCGGCGCCACCAACTTGATTACCGGCCTCGCTGACGCAATGCTCGACAGTATCCCCATCGTCGCCTTCACCGGCCAAGTCGATCGGCGGCTAATGGGGACAAACGCATTCCAGGAGACACCAATTGTGGATGTTACAAAATCAATAACAATTACCATATTTTAGATGTGTAGAAGAAATCCCAAGAATTGTCCGCGAAGCATTCTTCCTTGCTTCGTCCGGACGCCCCGGCCCGGTTTTGATTGACATTCCAAAAGATGTGCGGCAAGAAGTAGTGGTTCCCAAATGGGATCAACCCATGAAACTTCCCGAATATATAAGGAGATTGCCTAAACCACCAGAGGAGTCTCATTTGAAACAGATAATTAGGTTGATATTCGAGTCTGAAAAACCGGTTTTGTATATTGGGGGTGGCTGTTTGAATTCCAGTGAGGAGGTGAGGAGGTTTGTGGAGCTCACAGGCGTCCCTGTAGCTACTACTTTGATGGGTCTTGGGGCATATCCTTGTTCTGATGAGTTGTCTCTTCAAATGCTTGGAATGCACGGTGCTGTTTATGCGAATTTCGCTGTCGGTAGAAGTGATTTGTTGCTTGCTCTTGGGGTCAGGTTCGATGACCGTGCGACTGGAAAGGTCGAAGCTTTTGCTAGCCGAGCTAATATTGTTAATATTGACATTGATTCAGCAGAGATAGGTAAGAACAAGATGCCCCATTTATCGGTTTTTCTGATGTAAAGTTGGCTCTGAGAGGTCCGAATGAGATTTTGGAGAAGAAAATAGCCAGCAGCCTTAAGCTGAATATTTCAGCTTGGAGGCAGGAGCTAAATCGGCAAAAAAAAACAGCACCCATTGAGTTACAAGACTTATGGAGATGCCATTCCACCACAGCATTGTTGCAAAAGCGGGTGTTTAACCCACACAATATGACACCCAGAATAATGCCGCGCAATAGGAAACAAAATATCAAATAGGAAATAATAGCAGAAAATAAAACAAATAATGTAAAGAAAATAAAAGACACAAAATTTAACGAGGTTCGATAAATATTACCTACGTCCTCGGGCACTGAAGAACCAATCC
>QLOD02000029.1:20553058-20566680 GCA_003260245.2 Sideroxylon spinosum | reverse complement strand
TAAATAAAAAAATAGCGATTTGTTTTAATTTTCTATGTTTATCAATGTTCAATCGTGTATTTTTGTTGTCAGGGTGTGAACATTGTGCCGGAGGATTTTGTTGCGGAGCAATTAAAGTCTGTTCTCTCTGACATGCATGTCGATGTTGTAAGTCTGATATTAGTGATTGTCAAATTGTGTTGATTCAGTTAAATTGTGTATTCTTGTTTGTTTTGTTTTTGTTTGCAATGGACCCATTCACTAGGTTCTTGCAAAGAAGAGCATGGAGTCCTGATTTTACATGTTTTGGTTCTGTTTAACAGCATTTAGTACAAATACTATCCATTCATGTTGCATTGTATTCTTAAAATGTACACTTTGCATGCAACATGGACATTGCACTTGTATGCATCTGTGATCTATTTACTTGTTTTTATCTATACACTGAACGTTATGGTTTTGCTCCTTCGACCCTATTTTCTGATAAAGATTTCACGGATCTTGAGAATCTATTTTAACTGAAATAAAACTTAAGTAAGCTCTCGATTTAGGAGAGGAACATTGTCTCACCTTTTGAATAGCAATTTGACCATAAGCTTTTAGCTGTGACAATCTATCCATGTTGACTTGGAATTAAGATGGAACTGCTCACTTGAGAGGAACTGCTCACTTGAGAAATTAATCATATTGTATATTTATATTTAGCAAGATAGAACTGCTTTTTTGAGAAATTAATCATAGTATCTTTATATTTAGAAAAATGTCACTGTGTTACTTGAAGAGTTTGGACTAGCGTTAAGTTTTGGTAAACTGTTTTTTCCATTTTTCTTTTCTCTCTGTGTGTGTATATATGTATTTAAATTCCTAAGGATACGTACAAGTTAGGTTTTTTTTTTTTTTTTTTTTTTTTTTTGACATTCGACATTTTAAAACTTCGGCTACTTGTTGACATTATGTTGTGGATGTTATTGCTAAAATGTTGATTATTGAATTTGTAATGTAATATTGAAATGGCGTTAGGTGAAAACAGGCATGCTTCCTTCCACTGGCATAGTCAAAGTTCTAGTTAACAATCTTAAGCAGTTCCCGGTTCAAGGTATGCCTTGGTACTGTTTTCTATTTGCAATTGCAGCAGCATTTTGAGTTGACTTAGTTACAACTTTGAAGGCAGCTTTGGTCGTTGACCCTGTCATGGTATCTACAAGCGGAGATGTATTGGCTTGTCCTTCCATTCTTGCTACAATTCGGTATGCTCTCTCTTACATGGTGATTTGCATTATTTAATTTGGTAGTTCCACAAACTTGTTCAGCACATAAATTCTTTATCTATGCTATTTTATAAAGAAAATGTACAATCATGTGAACTCCCTAAAAGTGCTAGCAAGAGAGGTGATAATTGGATTCATCGCGCTCACATATATACCCAAGATCCCTGCTTACACTTTTGATGTGGGATTCCATGCACGCCAGCTAGGGGACAAGGTTTTCACAAAATCCCCCCTCCCCGTTGACACCTCACCTACTTGTGGGGGCTCACAATCACTAGCCGGCCCGTTGGTGCATAACAAAAAGCGGACCTTGCGGTGCTCTACCCCCAATCCCACACGGTTGCGTACATGAGTTGTTCTTTATATCATATATATCAATCATGGGAGCTCCTCAAAACAGCTAGCCAAATAAGTGATAATTGCGTTCATGGCTTCTATATATATATACACCTAAGATCCCCGCTTACACTATTGACATGGGACTCGACACTTGCTATCCTTGAATCAAGGTTTTCATGGGATAGACATGTATTATTATGTAGATCTGCAATATACTATATTCTATAATTGCTTAATCATCTTTAAATCCAATTTGATAATCAGAAAGTAGTTACCATATTTCGAGAAAAAGATACCAATTATAGTGACACACCCCAAACTATATCAGCGTTGATGAAATACAATCATCCCTGTGTCTTAGTGACTGCTAAGAAGCAATTACTTTTCATCCTTTCATCGTCTAGAGCTCTAGAGGATTATGTTTGTGTGTTGCAAGACTCCCCCCCATAGGCAGTGGTTGTTCATGCATTGTTGACCATTGCTTAGGATGGATAAGGTTGACAGCGGGCCTTGAGGATTTAGGGAAGAAGGTTCTCTTTATACAGCCTTTTGCAGCTTGAGGCCTCAGGCCTCAACTCAATTTTCTCAATTTGGTGAACATAATGAGAGGTTTGAGTGGATTTTGATGATGTATATTTCTCATTTGATCTAATTCGTACCATTTTCCAATTGGTGCTGTGAAAGAGTCGGGAGTCGGTCTATTATATTCTTTTCTTGACTAATTAAGTAGATTAAAAAAATTAGAATTAAATAATAATTAGAATGAAGTAATTAGATTAAATAAATTAAACTTAAAGAGTCGAAGCTCCAAAAGGAGAATTGGGAATTTTTTTTTTTTTTTTGATAGGAGATCAGAATATTTTCCTTGGAGATGGGAAATTCTACCGTGGGGTTTTGTCAAATTTCAAAATCTTCCTCAATTAAAAGGCTGTTATATGCCAATGAGGAGCGTTGTCTTTTGCAATATGATTTTGTGCAAAAAATCCACAAAAAGCATATTTGGGAAGGCAACGGATTACTTATTTGAAAAAAAGAAAAAAGGAAGGAATACAATGGATAAATTTCAAGCTCACCATCTTGACTAAAAGCAGGTTGCATGCTAGAAAAACAACAAGGTCTGTGCCCAGATTTCCCCCCTCCGTTTAACAAAAATGAAGGGTTGCTTGAGGAGTACCTTTATATTTCAGTTTTATGGATAGTTTAGAGTTGTAATTGGCCCTTTTGGTGTTTTTGCTTAATGCTTATGTATAATATTTTGATTACTTATCACAAAGGGGGAAAAATCCAAATGAATAAAAAGAATTAGATTTGAGGAGGAGTTAGATGGCTTTTTGAAATCGATTTAAGCCAACACTGAAGGCATTGAGCATTTTGAAATCATAGTTACAGACAATTAGATGTTCTGTTTGGTTTTGTTCTGAATTAGGTGGCATTCATATTTGTCACCCTTGTGTGCATATTCTAAGGGTAAATCAAAGATAGTGTTTAGTCCATGTTGTGGTACATGCATGATGCAGATGACTCATGAATCATGTGGGCAGTGTGGTAAATGTTTGGGGTGGGGGGGGAGAGGTGGCTTGGTATTTACCTTTTCTTTAACGCTTCAGCCATGTAATTAAATGAATGGTTTCTTGGAGATTTACTTTAAATAAAAAAGTGATTGCTTGGAGATTGAATGGGGTTGAGATTTGGCCCAGTGCTGGCTTACCATATGGTTGTTGTCAAATTTAATATCATGCATCTTCTTTATAAACTACTTACGAAAGCTGACACAAAAGTAGCAAGTAGCTTTATACACACGTCACCGAACGCACTACTTGTGCAATATAAAATAAAGCAACTGTAATCCTGAAACATCAGTTGAAACAAACAGGCCTTAAAAGTATTGACATATTTAGCCTACATATCCTTTATAGTCACTTTTGGTTGTCTTAGGTTCTATATTTAGCTTTAGCTGTGCAGGTTTGTTGACATATCTTGACCCTCTTGTAGTGATCTACTGGTCCACTTACCTTTATGGAAGACTTTCTGAGGGCAGTAAGTGATTAGACCTCTGCAATAGGAAATTTTGTCCTCGTGGCAGGGGGAAAAATGATTTAGAATTCTTTTTGGCTATGCTTGATCAAAGGGATATGATGCTGAGAGATAAGTAATATCATGGGATAATATATGAGATTGGATGTAATATGATATTAATTTTTTATGTGAGATTATTTTTTTGGTGTTGGTGGGATATAAAGTGTGAAAATGGGAGTGATTTGACAAGAGATAAATTTGGACCTTTAAATCTTGACGGTAAACAAATCCAGGGATGGGGCATTGTAATGGCTAGGGAAGAAGATAACAGAATTTCAAAAGAATAGAGAAGAACTGAGCTGAAAATTATTCCTTCATTCCATTTACAATGGTTCTCCTTTACTATTTATAGCCACGGCTTCCATCTAAGCTGGTAAGTTACTACTTTTTCCTCCACAAGTTCTTAACTATCTAATTCACTTCTAATTAGTTTCTCAACAGCCTCCTATTCTGGTATAACAGAATTAACAGCTCTACATGGCTTTATTTAGTAAGTTATTAACTAATTAACTTTGAATATAACAGGAATATACCAACCCACCCTCCCAGGGGATACTTTGGGGGATATGCAATTGAGTTTGGAGAGTTAATTCGGCTAACCAAACACGAAATTAAAGTCAAAAAGTGGTTAAAATTTGTGGCTATATCAAATCCCTCATTTTATGTCTAGTGATTAAACAAGCCATTTATTCATAGAAGTACAACGCAAGTGGGTCTATAAAATGATCAAATCATTTAGATAACAATCCTTTATAGAAGTACAATGCAAGTGGGTCCATGTCGTATGTCGTGATTGGACTTGCACATGGGTAAAATGTTGCGCAGGAATAGGTTCAAAAAAATGCGACGTGGGCTCTGTTGCCTGTTTTTCTCTTGAAAATGGTTTATGAATATATTTTGAGAAATGATTTTTTGATTGGGCCACATTAAAGTAATTCGAAGTCACCACCAAACACTTTGAAATGGGTGTGTCGAGAAACTTTGATTTTGATCTTTGTTGGAAAGCTTTCTTTTAAATGTGCAAATGTCAGTAATGATCTGTTGGGGATTTATCGATGACTTCATTGGGAAGACTTGGCTTCATATGCCATACCTATGTCCACGGTAAAGTTAAATGTGTTAGTGGAGAGCCTAGCTTTGAATTTATAGACTGATTATCACTTGGGCATGTATGTTGTTTGGGTGAAGGTGCTTGAACTACCACTTAGGCACTTATGTTGGTAGGATGTATGGGCTGACACTTAAGCACTTATGTTACTGGAGAAACTAAGAATGGCTCTTAGGCTCTTCTGCTCTGCAAATGTGGATTGAACTTAGACACTTGCGTCTGTGTGAGTTTATGGACTTGGCACTTACGCAGTTATGTTGGGGAAGAGCCTCACTCTGGGATGATGGATTGACAGGCACCTAGGAACTTATGTCATCTAGGTATGAGTTGGCACTTAGGCACTTACACCAGTGGGGATTTGAAATTGGTCCTTAGGCACTTATGTCTTAGAGCATATGAGCTGGCACTTGGGTAGTTACGCCTGTATGGATTGGCACTTAGAAACTAACATTTGTATGGGTTGTTACTTGGGGGTTTACACCTAGGAGGAGCATCGCTCTGTTTGTATAGTGTTTTGCATTATGTGTTGAATTGTTGAGTCATGCCTTGTAGTTATCTCGAAGGAAGAGCCTATCTTTGAATTGGTGTGGGGGAGCCTAGCTCCTGGCGATGTTGCTTAGGATTGTGTAATGTGCTGAGTGGCCTAATGATGTGGGGTGCACTAGTACTAAGGGTCATTCAATTCCTTTCTAAGTGATATCACTGGTTTGTATTCGAGGCGACTCTTCGTTTCCAGCTAGTGATTTATGTCATGGTCTTCATGGATATGTTGGATGTAATGACAGTTATATTCTAGCATCCATTCCTATTTCAGTAGTAGGATGCATTACAAATATATTTATAGCAGACAAAGAAGAGAGTTAAGATTTAAAGGCTGGGCCAATCCTGAGATACTCCTAGTCTTTGAAGGGTTACTCACTCACGTGAATTCTTTGGGTTTGGGAAGCTCTTGAATCTATGTCTATATCAACCCAAGTGGGTATGTGTTTACATGGATAGTGTGTCCCTAGCATGATATATGGCAAGTGAGTCATGGGAGATCATATTAAGACATGATTTGGCATGTTATGTTTGATTGTGATGTCTTGTTGGATGTGTACCTACGTTGTCTCTGGTCATCTTGGTCACTGTCACCCAATGTGACTATCTCGTATAGTTGTATATGATAGTCAAGACCCAAGTGACTTATGACTTGGCGCCTTTACATGGTCAAATATTCTATTCACATATTAAGGAGTTCATATATCCGTTATGCAAATAAAGTATATTAAAGATTATGCAAAATAGTAGAGAGAAATTATACCGATGTGGCAATTGTAGAGAATCGTGACTAGGGAGTTCCTTCATTGCTTGAATCCTATTTATGGGCCCGTTTTTGTACCTTGGGAAATCTCGTGAAATAACTCTGGGCGGAGTTTACCACAAATATGCCTGTTACATAATTTTTTGCAAATGTACTATTTTCAAAAATATTTGCAAATAATATAATTATAAGTGTTATTCACATGTAGTGTTTGCGAGGATTCCTGCATAGTGCATAGTGGAAAAAACGTTTGCACAAGCATAGACGGCAAGCGATAGCAGACAACATTGCACACAAAAGGGTTGCAGGATGGCTTGCAACTAGCCATGCCACATGCTTAGGGAGGCGACACCTTGGTTCATGGGCCCTCGGGCCTGCTTTGGTTGTCCTCGGGTTTGTTCTAGTTTTCTTGCCTTGTTCTCGATGATTTAGGTAATCCAGAGATGTTGGTGATCGATTGGGCATGCGATAGTGAAATTAGGGTTTCTTTGGGTTGGCTTGATTAAAATTAGGTCAAAGTTTGACTTTTATGACCTATTTATAATCGCTTGAAAATTAATGCACTGGAACAGACCGAGATGATAATAGGCTGCAATTCCTTCAATAGACCTTTGGAGACGTGCGCAAATGATGTAGGTTGCCATTTTTGGGTATAGGGAATTCAATGGCAAGGTCCAATTGACTCTTAGGATTATTTATTAGTAACTTTTTCAAAATAGGCAGTTTTGAATACGCAAATCGAGGTAGCCTTTGGGGATTAACTTTGACTGTTCTGACTACATGGATACGGTTGTAAATGTGCCCTTGACATGTCTGTAAATTTTTAGGTCATTCTGAAGTGAAATTAGGGTCCCGACGACGTCTGGAATCAACATCGGTTAGATTTTGTTGGTAGAATTTTGAGCCTGTGATCCTGGAAGACCTTGAAAATGGTAAATTAACTATTCTGAGCTGGTTTCTATGTTCTTCTACATGTCTTGGATGACTTTGTGAATCCTACGATGTTCTGTCATGAAATGGTTGTTCTGATATTTACTAAGCTTTTGATGTGTCAGTAAATGCCATTCTTACAATTGAGCAGGGATGATCCTTGAAGCTTAACTTTGCCATTCTACCTTTGTAGTTATTCTCAATATGGTGCTCTGGATATTCCTATGCAATCTCATAGTGTTTGAACTTGGATTGGGTTTTCAATTGTTTCTTGTCATCTTGTCAAGGACATAGTCATCATTTGATGAACAATTATTTCTATTGAATTCTGGGGCTTTAACCTGTCTCGGACTTGTGAAACGTGATTAATAGTTTTTACAGATGATTGTAAACAAAAATGAATTGTCAATTTTAAATTATAACCTAAGTGATTATAACCAAATCACTTAGATTATAATCCTTTGTATGTTTTTAACATTCCTTGAGATGGGAATAGTTAGGTGGATTAGCAAAGTTGAACGCTACACTAATAGGCCATTTTCTGTTTAGTGAGTCAAACTTATCTCCTTGTACTATTGAATTCCTAAACTTATCTCCTTGTACTATTGAATTGCTAACTGGGTCCACTGATAAGAAGGAAGAGCAATCTTCTCTTGTCAAGGAGCTATAGATTCCACTTAGGTCATAGACGATGGCCATCTTATTCTGATGCCTGCTCCAAGGCTTAGTTTTTGGAGCAGCTTTCATTTGAAGACTACTTATGCAACACCTAGTCGGTTCACATTTTAGGCTGCAGACAGGGTGTGAGGGATGGTATCTTTTTGTCATGTTATCCAGTTTTATTACTCTGTATTTTTGCCATATTACCACCAGGTGAAATCCCATGTAACTTTAGTTTCTGGTTGCAGGGAGGATCTTCTTCCTATGGCTGAAATTGTTACCCCAAATTTAAAAGAAGCATCTGCTTTACTTGGTGGTTTTCAATTGGAAACAGTTGATGACATGCGATCTGCTGCAAAATCTATCCATGATATGGGACCACGGTTAGTGCTTGGGAAATGTGTTGTGAAATATATAGTTCCTTTTTTCAGTATGCTTATCCAATACTGTCAATTTTTTTTTTTGGGGTAATTCCTCTGAAAGTTGGGAAAAAATTATATGTTGACTAGTTGTAATTGGATCATCACTTTTAGCCTTGGATATGTGGATGTGAAACTCTGGCATTCTAATACTTCTGAAGGCGACCGACTTGTCTCCTTTCTCATGGACTCAGTACTTTATGTAGAAGTTTCGGCAATAATAAATGATAGTGATATCAATTGCAAGGGGTAAATGTTTAAGTTTTGTGACAGTCACTTCAGGCAAATAATACCCATGCTTGACTCTGCAGTGGAGCAAAACTGGGGAACAGCATTTTCATTTTCATGTTTCTGGTGTCATAGTTTAGATTGGTATCCTTAGGTCAAGGGTTACGAACTTGCACCATTCAGTTAGAAATTTTGATAGCAGATTGGAAGATATCTAGGACAAGTGTGTAGAGGTCTTTGTCGGGCCATCAACGGTGTTTCAATTGATCTTTACTAGGATTCCTTATTACGCCACACATGGTAGTCTTTTGGACTTCACCTCCTACCGAAATTGCAATGAGGTCTTGCCCTTTTTCGTCTTAATGCAGGCTTCTTTCGTAAAAAGAAAATCAGAAAAGCAAGAAAAAGAGTAAGAATTGTAACAGCTTTGTTGTTTGATTTTTCTTTTGTAAAGAGAAAATCAGAAAAACAATAAAAGGAATAAGAATTGTAACAGCTTTATTGTTTGATTTCAGAAACGTAATGGTCAAAGGAGGTGACCTCGCTGCTTCATTGGATGCTGTTGATATTTTCTTTGATGGTATGATTAATGTATTCTTCTGGATTCTTGGGTTTTTAACTGTGTCCCACCTTCAGCTAATTTGATTTTCTGGTTCTATTCAATTTTATTTTATTTAGTTTTTTGACATATGACTTCCTGATCTGATCTTATAGGAGATAATTTCTATGAGATGCGCGCAACACGCATAAGAACTCGGAATACTCATGGAACTGGCTGCACTTTGGCTTCGTGTATAGCAGCTGAGCTTGCAAAAGGTTCTTCAATGTTATCAGCTGTTAAGGTATTTGATTATGTCTCTTATTTCTGGAACCCCAAAAAAAATAAAAAATAAAAATAAAAATGGTAAAACCAAAAACTTAAATGTCGTCTTAATGCATGTTGTCAGCTGTCAAGTGAATGCGTGGATTTCAAAAATGGGGACAAGGTGCAGTCTGTATTTTTGTGAATGGTGGGACTGAGTTCAGTTTCCCTAGGTATTCCAGGAAGAGTAAACACCTTCCTGTTGTTTTTGCTTCCCCCTTCTCCTTTCTGATCAATTTTTTTGGATAAAAGAAAAGTGAACCATCCAGGATTGAATTGGCTAGGGACAAAACAATGAAAGGGAAAGAATGGATGGTGTTTTTAGAAGAATAGTTGTCAATAACATAATAGACAAAAAGGCATTTGCATGGTAAGAAACTGAAAATGGATCCATATAGTGAACTCCATATGTTGGATTGCTTTTGTTGCCATTTACTTTGTGAGATTTGTCAATATCTTGCCATACATGCTACCATAATTACAAGGCTTGATGCTTGGCAGATGCCCTATTTGACTGCTTATGTTTAGATCATTCGAATCATGTCCTAGCATTTGTTTCTTGTTTTTTAAACCTTATTTTCCCCAACTCAGTATTCTGTGCTTAATATTTACTGTGTTTATTTTGAATCGTGTTCGGCAGTTGTTGCTTGCTTTTTCAACCTTATGTTCCCCAACTGAATATTCTGCGCTTAATATTATATCATCTGACTCCTTACAGGTAGCCAAACGCTATGTTGAAACTGCCTTAGATTACAGCAAAGATATTGACATTGGAAATGGGTTTCAGGGTCCTTTTGACCATCTATTTAAGCTTAAGAGTAATGTCCAAAACTCATGCAGACCACACCTGTTTGACCCAAGTGATCTCTTTTTGTATGCTGTTACTGATTCAGGGATGAACAAAAAGTGGGGTCGTTCCATCACAGATGTTGTCAAAGCTGCAATAGAAGGTGGAGCCACTATTGTCCAGCTGAGGTTTGTCACTCTTTACAAGCATATCTTGTTATTATTCTTTCTTCAAATAGCTGTTCTGTGCATGGCATGATTTATAGGTAATATAGATAGTCTCAAAACTTTCAAATGATTCATTGTTTGTGTATATGTTTCGAATTTAATTTGATATGTATGTGTGCAACTAATTCCATGTTGCAATCTAAGATTACCATGTTTTTGGACTACCATTGGTTCGTCTCTTTCGTTTCTTTTTCTTCAAGTTGTTATTAAGTAGTTTTTATATTTGTCCTTGAGATCTAATTCTAAATAGCATTTTTTTTATTTTAATTTTTTTTTTCTCATGTACTCCATTTTTAGTAATACCTGTGAGATGTGTTGTTGCAGAAATCAAGATTTTATAATAGCCAATATATATATATATATATGAAATCGCGATTTTCTTTTAAATTAAAAAACTTTTTTATTTATGAAAAAAAATTAGAGAACTATTTTTCACATGGAGTCATCTATATTAACATATAAATGGAGAACATCTTTTGGTGTTTTCCTTTGCGAAGCTGTCACAATTTTGTATTCCACAAATTTGCTTTGAGCTCCAATTAAGAAACTATCCATAACCACTTGAGTAGCTGCTTTTTTATGAGAAAAGGAGGAGATGGATGGATATGAGTAAAAATTGGAGAGGGATGAAGAGAAAAATAAAATTTAAAGGTAAGGGAACGGAAATAGAGTTGTTATATACATACAAGAGAGCAACATCACGGTGTCTCCCTTTTTGAGCCATGTCACTAATTGTTATTCCATAGATACCCCTCAACTACCCTTTTTCACTATTTTGATTTATAAATTTTCCACTTTTTAAATCAATCCGTAATCATTGTGTAGAAATAGGAAAAATGATAGGGAGAGATTTTGCTAAGAGATAAATCGAGAATGGAGGAGAGGATATATATATATATATATTTTTTTTTTGTTTGGGGGGGGGTTTTTGGCAAAACTATGAAGTATAGACGCTTCAATGGGTGTTATATCCTTATCTAACACGTATTGAATGCATATACTTCTCAAACATTTTAAGATATCTGTCGAACGTGTCACATGACATGTCTTATTATTTTATCATTTTTACTTAAAATATGTGATTAAGATAAATTTAGATTTAAGTAGTCGAAAATCCTAAAATTATAAAATTTTATATCTTCTAATTTGTTAAATTTTATACATTAAATTATGTATTGAATTAGTTTTGTGGTGGATGTTTTATTCATATACATAGCTAATATTAATAGTTATAAAATTAATAATTTTTTGCCGCATCCCTTTCTTGTCTGTTTTCTAATTTTCTTAAAATCGCTGTATCTATATCTGTACATATATCATATCTACATCCCATATCCGTATTTATAATTCTTAGGGGTGGAAAGGAAGGAAGTGAAAGAAAGGAAGAAGAAAATTTTAGAAGAAGAATAGGAAAGATGTAAGTGTGTGCCTCTGTGTTCGTATTTACATCATTTTTGGGTATGATAGGTTTTTACTAAGGAGCACGAACACTGGCACAATGTGACATAGATGCGACAACTTAGCGATTTCCAAAAAATTCAAGATAAGACACGGCAGGGACTCGGTAAAAATTATATAATATTTATATATGTTGGATATTAATATTTTATTCAAATACCATAGAAACATACCATATAACATTAACTAAAATTGATAACAATGTATTCATATTTTAAAAGTTAAAATATAAGTCACGTAATGATTACATTACATCAAAATGATAAAAAACTATATTCCATACTTTAAAAGTTAACAAAAAAATATTATAAAAAAATAATTTTTTAAAGGTGAGTTTAACACATGTCCAAATCAGTTTGTAGAATGTCCACAACAAGTATGCGGTGTGCCCATATTGTGTCTGAACATAAACAAATCAGACACAGCAAGAGACAAGTCCGACACTTGCCCGAGTCCCAAGTAAGTCCGTCTTGCATACGACACCATTAACAGTGAGTCCATGCTTCGTAAGATTTCATTGTAAAAACATGCTTCTAACAATTTGAAAGCGCATTGTGCAGATTTTATCCAGCGTAAATGCCTTTCTATCTTTGTACAATATTTCTTTTGCAATTTTATAGGCTTCTCTGCTTAAATTAATTGATCAATTAATAACTTTCGAATACATGGGGTGAAGTTTCACATTGAGATGTACCTGGTGAGGAAAGAAAGAATGAAATGACTATCCTTTAGCTAGACTCATACTTGAGATAATGTCTTGCAGTACCTTCTTGTAAATAGACTGTTGAGTTTGATAGCGCTGAATGTTTTTGTCTCTTTTCAATTATTGAAGGGAAAAAGATGCTGAAACACGAGATTTTCTTGAAGCAGCCAAAGCATGTGTTACCTTCTTGTAAATAGACTGTTGAGTTTGATAGCGCTGAATGTTTTTGTGTCTTTTCAATTATTGAAGGGAAAAAGATGCTGAAACACGAGATTTTCTTGAAGCAGCCAAAGCATGTGTTGAAATTTGCCATTCCCACGGTGTCCCTCTGCTTATAAACGACAGACTTGATGTTGCCCTTGCTTGTGATGCTGACGGTGTACATGTTGGTCAGTCTGACATGCCCATTAGAGTTGCTCGCACTCTTCTCGGGCCCGAAAAGATAATTGGTGTATCATGCAAGACGCCAGAGCAAGCTCACCATGCGTGGATTGATGGCGCTGACTACATTGGTTGTGGTGGCGTCTATCCCACAAATACAAAAGCAAACAACATCACTGTTGGATTGGAAGGGTTAAAAGCTGTATGTATGTCTTCCAAGTTACCGGTGGTTGCAATAGGTGGCATTGGAGCTTCGAATGCTCGGTCTGTGATGGAAATAAGTGCTCCAACTTTGAAAGGTATTGCGGTTGTTTCGGCTCTGTTTGATAGGGAATCTGTTTTTACCGAGACCCAGAAGTTGCACGCACTGCTAAAGGAAACCACCAAATCTGGAAACTGAGAAACGGCTCGAGACAGTGAAGACTTTTTGGTTCATGCAATTTTGTTATGAAAGTATTACCACCTCTTAAAGACTCGATTTGCAAATTCTTTCCTTATTTTTACCATGAGAAATGCTGTGAATAATTGTGACTATGCAATTTCGGTGGTTTGTGTTAGGGGTGGATTCGATACGAATTTAGCTGAATTTTATGTTATTTGACTTGAGCTTGAACAAATAGTACTTTGTAAGAGTTTGAGTTGAACTCAATAAAAAATGATTTAGGTTTGAATTTAGCTCGTGAATTATTTGAATATAGCCAAAATGATACTGTAATATTGGTCTAAAATATTGTAGTCGAAAATGACTAGTTTTGCTAATCTAAAAAGACAAAATTTTGTCTAAAATGTTATAATATATATGGATATTATTTGTTTTTTAAATTGAATACTTAAGAGTTGGACATGGAACTTTAAACGAATTAAAGAAAATGTTTGAATTTGACTTATTTGACG